>BTHU01000008.1:50416164-50708664 GCA_036184795.1 Tokudaia tokunoshimensis | reverse complement strand
TCACCCATGTAGGGATGGCAGAGGTGGAAGGACCCTTACATTGGATCCTGGCTCCTTCAGAATGACCGTGGTCAGCATTATGGAATCTACCCAGAGGCCCTACCTTATTCTAAATGAGACTCCGCCTTGAGCCCTACCAGACATTTATAATGCTGTAGACACAATTGACTTACTGCCTAAGATGGTAGAAAAGCCGGAAGGAATTTGAAAAGCCTACATAGATTGACATATTTGAACTAGGTCTAAATGCTTCCCTCCATATTGCTGAGGGCAGTGGCTACATTCAAACTTAAAAACCAGGACACCTATTTACCTTTGCATTCTGGGTTTTGGGGTTTTTTGTTTTGTTTTGCTTTGTTTTTGAATTTCTTAAATTCCCAACCGTAGAACAGATATTGAGCCTGACTTTTCCCAAATATCCTTCAGACATCAAAGAGTATGAGTCCTCCCTGTTGCAGTTCACATCCCTCCTCATTTCCTCTAGTTCTCAGAGCACACCCATGCACACATCGAACCAAGGAGTCCTGGTCCAGAAATAGTCTGGGTTCCTAACCAGCTCCAGATGATGTGCATGCTGTGCCTTAGGGGACGCCTCATAGGCCTCTAGGTGGCGTGTGCTTGTCCTCTGGGCTTCCACCTCTGAATCAGGAGAGGAGGTTCCCAACAGCTGAAAACGGAGACCAGGCTAAACTGCAACTTTGCCTGCAGCTTTCCGTTTATGGGGAGGGGTTCAGTGTGAAGTAATTAGCCTCTTTCCCTAGTGGTTCTTCTCTTCCTGGCTCTCATGTCATAACCCTGTGGACTTCAGCCTCCCTGAGAGGTCAGGAAATAGATTACAGAGCCTGGTCCTCCCTGGAAGTCCTGGTCCCTCACAAGTATGGAGTTTTAATTTCAACCCTGGATTATACTTCCTCACCTGCCCCACAGTGTATGCTTGTAGCTTCTCCTACAGTAAATCAGCAGCACTGGACAGAGCCATCCTGACACCTTCTGATTCCTCACACACGGGCGCCCTTCCTTCTCCCACTTGGATTCCCAATGCTACAGTTCACTCGAGCATAAAGCCCAAATAAAGAGAAACAGGGAACTTTATTTTTCTTACTGTAAAATACTAAAGTCATTCCCACCTCCCCACCTCCTCTCACAAAGAAAAAGACCGTAAAGATTGTTGCTTTAATACATTGAAGAGCTTATCCCTCACTCCACTGAGCCATAAATGTAGTTACACTCACAGGAAACTTGCCTATGGCAATTCGTGTTTTATTTAGCCACAATTGGAAACGTATTTTTAAGTGATCCTAAACAATAAAATTTAATTCATGAAAAGCTAGTTGCAAGAACACGGAGTCATTCACTCCCATCAGTGACCAAGTCCTCGGGACTCTAGGGTGAGTTACAATGTACCCAGGGATTAAAAAAAAAAATCCACAGGGCTGTTCTGAAAAGGAATTCCATGTTTTTAAATTTTCTACTCAGACCTGCCTACGTTTGCCCATATTCCAGGCACATCTGTCAAGATGTGTCAGGTTTATAGAAATCAAACCTGCAGAGTTGCAGGAAGAAATGTGAGTACCAGTGAGAGAGACGGGAAAAAGAACTGTGCTCATAGGGAGTGTCTTCCAGAACATTCCCACAAAGCACCCTCAGCTAAGACCGAGCGAGGCAGCCGAGTGGGGCTCAGGGTTCTATACTCATCGCTTCTTAACCATTCAAATCTCTGGAAAAGCAAGTCAAGTACCCAGTCCCACCGCAGCACTTCATCCCATTTTGATGGGCCCACTCATCATTCAGTGGACCCCGATTTCATGTAAATTTGCTGGCTGTTTCAGGGGAACCCAGTGCACCCAAGCTGGAAGGGCAGATGGGAGAGGACGGGAACTCCATCAAGGTGAACCTGATCAAACAGGATGACGGAGGCTCCCCCATCAGACACTATCTGGTCAAGTACAGAGCGGTGAGTAGCTTCCATCTTCAGAGGTGTCACACGTACCCTGGGACCCTGAAACCTACCTTGCTGAGTCAAGAACTCGAGAATCCCAGGTGAGGTGAGGATAGGACAGGATCCCACCAGACTCTTGGAACGTGGTCAAGGTTTTAAATCCCAAGCCTGACCTATAGCCATATCCACAGTGGGACCATTTGAAAATTTCTGCTGTGACTGGGATGGTGACAACATCACCGTGATTTTTGTGACTCTTTCTCTTCTTCTTCAAAGTGTTGTTCCAATAATCCAGGACAATTTTGTGCAAAATTGTCACAGTGTCATATAACAGTCACTTCTTTTGATCAAGGGTGTCTCCTGGACCAGATGCAGTACCCAGGCATATTTCTTGCACAGAACCTATGGAGCAGGTATTACAGTTAGCCCCCACGTTACAGATGAAGCAACCAAGATTATGACAGTCAATAGCTGGTGGTCTCACACACCTGGGGGAGGTCTCTAGCTGAGGAGCCTAGGTTTTTACCTCACTTACTTCAAGATCCTGAGCAGGATCCCTTGCCTGATCTTCCCTCAGCCAGTACAGCAAACACTCAGCTTGATTCAGAGCTTCCCTTATTGCCTCACTCACCACCGAGCTAAGATCGCTCCAGTTCCATCTTTCATCACTGACCGACCCCCCCCCCCACACACACACACACACAACTGAGAATCACTCTCTCCTTTTCCAGTTTTAGAATGACAGACAGTTGGCAAGCAGTTGCCAGGGGTGGGGGTAGTCTCTGGACACTGGGAATAACCCCTTACTAAGGATTCCTAATAGTTGGAGATCACAAATCAGACAGCAGCTTGCTTTCTCCATGAAGCCCCAAATAAGGCTTTTCCCAGGAAGTGTGTTCATTCCTGTCACTCCTGGGAACAGTTCCCATTGAAATGGTAGATGGGTCTAGAACAGAGCTCTGCAGGCTTACATACTTTGCAGCCCAGGGTCAGACATTTAGCTATTCAACTCTCTGAACCAAGTCTCAAGGAGTCAGAGATGAGCTGGCATCATAGGGGAAGTTGCTGAAGGATCAGCCCAGAGATATTACTGTATAGGAGGTCCTGTGGCTTGTTTACTGCAGGGAAGGATGCCAGGACTTGCCAGTGGCTCTGAATAGCTTACGTGGAGCAGGTGGAATAGGAGTAACCTACTTGGAGTAGGGTAGAGCACCTACTCCACTATTTGAATGGCTAGTATGAGCCTGAATGACATCAAATTCCAGCTTTGTCATTTGCCAGCATGTCATCTGAAGAACAGATAATTGCACCTTCCCAAACCTCCATTTCCCTATCTGCAAAATGGGAATAAAATAACTCGCACTGTCAGATTAGTCACAATATATGCAAATACCCCAAAATGTTCCAGACACTTTGAAAGCTCTACAAACAGTAGCCAGGATGCAGGACCCAGCTAGAACTCTCTCGCACAGGAGACAGTCTCCACGTGTGCTTGCCCAAATGGCCACTGCGGCTGTGTTTAGCAGACAGAGAAACAAACTGCTGAGCTATTTTAGATTCCAGTGACTTTAAGCATCCTCTTTCACTTTGAAGCGTAACGTTTGCTAAGTGCAATCACATATTATTAATATGTATTACATATCATGAAGTTTGCTTTCCTGCGTGTTTGCTTTACTGTCTGGTTGTCTCTTTTGTAATGATGTTTGCCAAGGAAGACAGAGAAGGAAGAGCAAAGAGAGACAGCTCAGCTTCTTTGTTTTAAATTAAAACAGCACCATAGCAACACGTGCAAAGCTAACTTATAGAGCACAGCCCAGGCTTCCTGGTTAGATTATAGGACACCAGAAGCCCCTCTGAGCTCTTTCCCACAACATTCACAGCCCTGGAATGAGCACTCCCACATTCCTAGAGGCATTTTTGTGGTCCATCAGAACTACTTCGCTTGGTGAAATCCCTTCCTCCAGCCACAGGCCTGGACCTGTGGTGGTCACTGGACTACCTCATATCTGACACATTGCCATTTTCTAACCCCCACCCCCATCCAGTATACATTGGTCAAAGCTCCTTGGGTGCCCAGAGTGTACCTGAGGCATGCTTGGGTTTTGTAAAGGCCAGAGACTGTGAAGTGACAGGCTTTGCACCTAGAAAACCATTAGAAGATTTCTCAGGAGGACTTGAGGCCTCTCCTACACTGTTTTGTTATGGAGGTGGTTACCTAGCAATGGCTTTGGAAACTTCCTTCTGGTGCAAACTCAATGGTAAGCATGAATGATGCACCTAGAGGGAATGTTAGGTGATAAGCAGGGAAGACCTAGCATTTCGCATCTCTCCTTATGCCCTGGACACTGTGCTAAGCACACTGGGATACTCCGTGTGGACCCATGAGCATCCCAATCTTGAGCCTCAACTGTTCAGCCACAATGATGTCAGACCATACTGAAGAATATATAGAGAGAAAAACAGTTCACTTCAACACATACTTTCTGGGCTCCCTGGTATGAAAGGGAAAAACTCGGGATGGAACATGCTGGGCTCCAACCCTGACTGCGGTGTGACTTTGTGAAGTCACCTGAACTTTGCCCATGTCCCTCTCCTCAGATTTAGTGATGCCCCAGCAGGTTTGTTACAGGAAGTGTAACAAGAAATGATGAAGCCATCCTTCAGAGCCTAACCTGTGGAACGTACTCAATATGAGGGTTTGCATTTTTAGTAAAATGGGAATCTATGTGATATTCACCTGTCAGACTGTGGATAGCATTCTGAAATATAAGAAACATTTGTTGTAACTCATCTAAGAAGCCCTTACACCATGAGCTCAGCATTCCAGAGCATAGGGGAGATAGGGCAAGTGGGGGGCCTGTGTTTCAGCCCCTGTCAGTCCTGAAGTTGGTGGGACAGTGGAGTCACAACAATGCCACACTGGCATTTGCTACTGTTGACCTTGGCAAACATACTAGGTGGTCCCGCCAATATGGAAAACCCGCATCAACTCCCATGTTTTTACAACTCACCCCATGGTTTTCAAGTCCCCTGAGCCTTTGTCTCTTAGCCAGTCTCCCCAGTATCCCCACTGACATTCCCTGGTGTCTCCTGTCCTCCCTGCCGATTGTTCCCAGAAGCTCGCCTCTGAGTGGAAACCGGAAATCAGGCTCCCATCTGGCAGTGACCACGTCATGCTCAAGTCCCTGGACTGGAACGCCGAGTATGAAGTATATGTGGTAGCTGAGAACCAGCAAGGAAAATCCAAGGCAGCTCATTTTGTGTTCAGGACCTCAGCCCAGCCCACGGCCATCCCAGGTACAGCCATGTCCGTTTTCTGTCTGTTTCCCGCTTTGAATTAATGCACACAAGCCGCGCCTCCTAATGAGCCTGAACGACCCTGACAACTTGCTTGCTTACAGCCATCCTCATGACTGGTTGCTCGTGCCAAGCTTAGTTTTGCCTTATCCCCGTCTGTGCAGTGGGTTGACATGTGCCAGACCCCCAGGAGAGTTTTGCCAAGCATCCTGGGGAAAAGGTCCTGTCTCACTTGGCTCTGACAGATCAGTGCTAACCAGTCTATGGGACTCCCTTGGATGGGAAACACCCCTACTCCTGCCTTGCCTTGGATGCTGGTTGAACAAGGATCCTTAATGAGACTCTCTCTGCCATCTGCATTCCGCACTAGGACAATGTAACTGGCTTTATGCTGTTTATATGTGACCCTTGCTTTAGCCGTACAACCATGGTCTAAATCTCTTCTCTCTGGTGGCCCCAAGAGAAGGAATAGATGGTGCCCAGTTAGCTACAAGCTTATCTGGGAAGGGCCTCTCCACTGTGCCAGAGACAAATTGAACCTCTCGCTGTCTTGGAACGAAGCACGTGGAAAACATAGACACTGGGATACACCATCAATGAAAGGACAGACCATGGTAGCGGCACCGCTCCTAGGACATGCAGATTCGTCTCCAGGATCCAGGACCAACTCAAGTGTGGGAATAAAGTGAGAGCTGTGATTTCTGGACCACATACCTTGCACCAGTAGCCAGTCCCCTCATTAGGCAAATATCTCAGACAAGACCCTGTTCTTGAGCCATTGCTTTGCCTTTCCAGGGCCAGCCAAATACCAACCACAGGCAGGAGAGATGGTCATAGGTCATACAGCTGTAGACAGTTGGAGAGGACCCCCCCATGCTCTACCATGGTCAGGTATGGTAGGAAGACAGCTTAGGGTAGGTCCATCTTGCCTGCCCTGTCTAGAGAGCTTGCTTAGCTGCTGAGCTCAATTATCGAGATTGCTCCTCCTGGGAAAGTCAGGCCAGAAAGGGGATAGGCTGCCTGCCCTGTAGGGTTTCATGTGCCAACGTGGGTAGTGCCAGAAGGAAAGCTTGGTGTGTGGTTCTTTATGGTTGCTTGTGTGTGAGTGGGTTTGTGGGACAGATATGTGTGGGGCCTGCAGCCAGTTGGCAGGTGAGTTTTCAGCTGTAGATTAGAAGTGTCAGTTGGTTGACTTCACAATGTGGTGGACTTTCTTGCTCAGTTTCGGGTCCCGTGTCTCTACACATCCCGGAAGGAAGTTCTTAGATGTGGCTACAGGAAGTTGCCCTCATTGTGGCTCAATAGGATATCCAAGTGGAGGTGGCTCTGCCTTTCTTCTGTCTCTTCTTTCCTGTGTTCTTCCATTAGTTTTCCATTGAAATCAAGAGTGTGACATACTTGCCTGTCGAGATACACACTTTGAGCCTCTTAGGATTCGGGGAACAGTGAGGCTTAGATTAATAAGCCCTTTGCAACAGGAGATAAGCTAGTTCTTCCCCAGACAAGACTGGATGGGCAGTGTGCTTGGGCATGCTGTGTTCCCAGACTGGGCACTGCCAGCAACTTCACCTTCTAGGTTTCCAGCATTAGAGGGAAAACAGTTAGAATGCTCGAACTGCAGAGGCCTTGTAGAACATCATCCAGGCTCCCATTAGAGCCCAGATAGCGATAGGTGGACTTGCCTTGTCCATGGTGACTCTGTGCCATGATGGTTGGGCCATCCTGGCTGTCTTATTGGAATTCGAGAACAAAGCCTCTTTGCATTTCAAGAGGTACATTTGTGGCCGAATTCCATGGTCAGCAGGGTGGTAGAAAGTGAGATGTTCAGGACCTTCACACGTGGATGACAAAGGTGGGGCTTGTGTGGTAGAAAGTCAGGTCTGCCTGGCTCTCCAGGTTGCCACTATTCTGACCATAGTACAGCCCTCCACTGCATCTCAGCCTCTACATGCAAAGCCTAGACACAGAAGAACATTCTCCCTGCCCGCTCCTAAGAGATTTCATCTTAGCAAGAGGTAACCCTCTCCTGCTCCGCCCCTGCTGTTCTACCGCAGAGGCGCCTGTTCTCTCACTTTAATTTCATTTGCTCGCTGGCCCTGACCCCCAGATTAACCTGCTATGCTGCTTCTGGCCTTTGCTGAGCTGCTGACCCGGCCTATGATGTTGATAGAGCGCTGAACTCTCTAACTTTTGTCAGCCTAACTTACTAAGTTGAATTAACCTTGGATTCTTGTTTTTTCTATATTTGACCTATTTTTCCTTTCTTTTTTTTTTATCTATTTTTTTTCCTCTGTTTCTGTCTCTGCCTTCTCTTTCCTCCCCTCCCACACCCCCTCTCCCGTGTGTCTGCCGTCACACTTGTCACCCTGGACGTCACTGGGACATCCCCACTGCCAAATTTATGTCTCAACAACCACCTTTCCTCTGGGACCCATTGCTTGGCACCTGCAGCCACCCTGGGAGGAAGCTCCACCTCCTACACCTTGGTCTCATTGCTTTTCTCTGCGGTGACTCTTCTTTTGCTCTGTTAGGAACTTGAACATGCACAAGTGCGCGTGCTCGCACACTCACGCACGCACACACACACAAACACATACACACACACACACACACACACACACACACACACACACACTACACCACATTATATTTGATTAAAAGCCCAGTTCCTATGAAAATGATCAGTTGTCCCTCTTTGAAAGAACCTGTCAGGACCACAGTGGCCCAGTCACAGCCACTGAGCAACTGTTGTGTGAACGAGGAAAGTCTTGGTGACTGGAAACAGATTTACCTCCTGAGATTTTTGTCATTCAGTGATACTTTTTTGTCACTTCTTATGGAGTCTGTCCCCTTTTTAAAGTAGTAAAAAAAAATATATATATATATATATACAAAGAAGAATTTGAGAGATCTTTCTTCCAATACTATTTAAAAAAAACATTATGCAAGGTTTATGCAGATGTTACTACGATCTGTTACTTGTGTCTTTGCTGTTGTTCATACCTAAAGTGCAGCAGTGGAGAAATTCTACTTTTAAAGCTTGGCTCAGATTACTGTGAAGGTCCACACATGCGTCCCTCGTCCTAACACTGTGCCCAACACCTTTCAAGAAGTGCTTCTTCTGCATTTAAGTATTTGAGCACCAGTGCTGCAGGAGCCCCCTGGGGTGACTCTCCTAAGCACTCGGCTATCCTGATAGGCAAATTAAATCCCCTGTTGCCCATACAGTGAAATGAGTTAAAAAATCTATCTATCCTCTGGAGCTGAGGAACATTCTGGAAAAGGCTGGTGTTAGTCTCAACATCTTCTGCTGTCTCTGTGACATGCCCAGTAGGAACGGACTTTGCTGTCTGATTCCCAGCAAAGCTGATCGTTCCACTCCACAGTAGGATGCTTCAGATGAGCACTAAACCTCCAGGTCCTGGTGGCAGGTCCCGTCGTGACCTCTGTCATCACCATAAGCACAGGACACTGGGCAGTTTGGAAGCATCCACTGGGAATCAGTTACCCTCCCCACCATCCCCTGCATGCTCCAAAGAACATAAGGTAAGGGGCGGAGGGACAGTCTACTCCCCCACAGTGTTCATAAATCAGGCAGCGTGTCGGTCAGCACTTCCACAGTGCCCTAGCTTTCCTATTGGCCCCCACGACACTTTTTAAATGTTTACGAAAAGCCAGGAACTCCTGTTACTGTTGGGCAATTCACCCAGAAGAGGAGGTGGGTGTGTCACAATCAGAAGCCTGAGAGCCAAGGCTGAAACCCAGTCAATAGTGTCAGCATACGATGGCCTTTCTAATGAGTAAAACCCTCCCCCTTCCCATGCCACTCTACCTATCTCATCTCTGACCATCCTCACGAAAGTTTACTTTATGTTCTCTTTGGTTCTTCACCTATTTTGTTTCTTTTGTTATTTTTTTTTTGTAATGTTCAAAGACTAGCCTTTGCCTTTGGGAAGACAAACGACTCCAAATTGTGGTCTGCAGGCTGTTGCCACCTGCCAGTATCCCCAAGTGTTCAACATAGAGGCTTCACATTGCTCAGCAGCTAAAATTGACAGTGCCTCTCTCTCTCTTTCTTCTGTATGAACCTCTGCTCTGCACCCATGACCTCTACCCACCAGCTCAGTGAAGCAAGGTGACACCACGGGGCAGTACAGCACAGAAAATAACACAGGCCTCAAGGCCTGATGTGAGAGTCACAGGCCATTTAAGGAAAGCATCAGGGAGGGCAGGAGAGGTTCCACCATTGTCCTCTTCTGATGGCCCTAGACAGATGTCACGTGCATCCACTCTAGGAGAACTCGGCTCAGAGAGTCTGCCTCAGCCTCGTCACTGACCCACTCACAGGAGAGGGACAGTGTCCAGAGCCATGGCTCTGTGCTCTTAGCAGACACAGGGCCCAGCTGGAAAACCTTTGGGCTTAATCCAGCTGACTTGTGGCTTGTAATGGTGTCCCCTCCCAGACACAGCTTTATTGTGCACTAGCCTCTGCCAGACACTGGGTCCCTCCATAAGAAGCTTGTGGCTCCTGGCCAGGAGTCTTTAAGAAAGCAGCTCCCAGGAATCCCCAAGGGAGTGAGCTCATCCCCACCTCAGCACTGTGTATTAGTACAGACCGTACACCATGTATCTACCATGAGGGTTCTTTGCTCATGACTTTTTTTTTTTGGAATATTTATACAGCAGGTTCAGATCACGTTTTTCTACTAATAAGAATGCTAACATCATTGTGTAGATAATCAGCAAGACTTTATGAAGTTTACACCTTTGCATTATTAAAGGATATAACAGTTCATGTAAACCCAACAGCGTGTTTTGATTTTCTTTGACTTTTGTGTCCAACACAGTGATTAAAAACCCTCTCCCTCCATCTCATGTGTACTTGGTAACTGATTATCAGGGGAGACTTTTAAATTGGACCCCATACTTGGCGAGAAGGAGAGTTGTAGTTGAAAGCATTTTCTCATGAAAATCATTCTGTCTTCCTAAGGGATCCTGAGGGTGTCAGGTTCTCTGTTGCCCAGGAATCCTCAGCAGACAATGGGAGAGGAATGAGCCTTTGCAAAAGTGGAGTGGCAGTCACTCTGAAGACTAGATCAGGGGTGGTGTGTTTCACCAGCTGCAGAGCTCTGTAGCAAGGTCTTCTGGGTATGCAGTGACCTTTTCTCCCCTTAACAGTACACACGCACATGCATTTGTGAATGAGAGCGTGCATGCACGCACACTCTCGCATGCGTACGCGAGCACACACACACACACACACACACACACACACACATTATGATAGATAGGAACTAACTGGAGCTTCTGTTGACAACTTCAATTCTATAAACTCCAGGAAGAAGCAAGCAGACATACAAGGGGTTTATGAGGAAACTAGCTCCCAGGTTCAACCATTCTGGTAGTCTGACAGTCATATTGGGGCCAGGACTTCTGTACCTGGGGGCCATGGTACAATAACTCAAACCCAGTTGGGCACCTGGAATATGAGATCCATTTAAAGGCATAAGAAAGCTTACATATGTGAGTCTCAGCCTTAAGGCAAACCAGTTCCTACTTTGAATGCCAAGCTCTCAAGCCAGGAACCACAGACAGATGACAGCCCCAGCCAGGCACTGCTCAGGGCAGCTCTTACCCGGGAAATGTGTGAAAGCTGCCCCCAAGAACTCTTCTTTATGTGCTAGGCATCTGTGTGCCGGGCTTGTCAGAGGGGGCAAGGTGAAGATCACGGTGAAGACAGACATCTGAAAGGTTTTTCTTTGCTTTTCCTTTTATGGTCTGTTCAATAAGATGCAGGATCTAGACCTGATACCACCAGTTCTCCTGGATACTACTCCTGGATTACTGTACTCTGTAATACCCACAAAGATGTGATGCCTCCTGACTCCAGTGCCCTTTAATTTGTACACAGCCTCTCCTTGTTCCCATCTCTCTGTCAGCACCATTCCCTCCAACTTCAGGAGTACTCACTTCCTGTAGAAGAATCAATCCTTGGAAGTGCTGGGCTGGTATCCCCTTTCAGGAAACAGTTTTTGTTCTCTCGTTCTCTCTCTCTCTCTCTCTCTCTCTCTCTCTCTCTCTCTCTCTCTCTCTCTCTCTCTCTCTTTCTCTCTCATCTATACCTGATCAAATTTGTTATGTCTGAGACGTGGAGCAGGTCATGACCCCTTTGGTGATAAACCCTAGAATCAGGCATGACCCACTGGAATTGAGGACAAGGAAGGCTTAGGAATGGTGGCCCTCATGTGACCTGGGTACTTACTTGTTCAAATCCCAGTTCCTGACCCTCAGCCCTCCTGTGGTTCTGGCTCTAGAATGAAGAACTCCAGATGCTAAGTATTTAAGAAGTCTCCTCGGGAACCCCACTACAGGCAGAGAATTGCTGCTTAGTGTTAAAAGGCATTTCATTTTTATGCAAAATCTAAATTGCAAAGATGAATGGCTGCAGATAGGAGCTACTAGCACTTTAGTCTTCCCAATACACACTACAGAGATTGGCAGCTTGGAAACAGTATCACGTGTGGAGCACTGCACAACTCTAGTTTGAAATGAGGAATTTATGGTTGAAAAAAGATTTGCAGACCATCCCCCACCAAAGGCCCTTCTAGATACAGGTATCTCATCCATAATCATCATCAGAGATACAACATCTCTGTCAAGAGCTTGTCTGGTCTCTGCGTAATGGCTTCCAGAAACAGCACTCACAAGAAACAGAGCTTCCAAGGCAGCTCACTCTGTCTCACTTCCTATGCTTGCCAATCCTTCCTGAGAGGCTGTAGTCTGCTCTTCCCCCTATAGTTGCACCCAAAGATGCTGTACAGAATACAGGTCCTTCCCCCCCCCCAGCACACAATTAAATTTTTGGAATGATATTCTCATCCCCAGGCTGAAGACTCACTCAATCACCCAACAAATATTCTGTGAACATTTGCCCAACATCAGAGTCACCCTAGCTGCTGGGGAGACAGAGTGGGCGCCTGCTTATATGTTCTAGAGAAGCCATGCAGTGGTAGTGTGCATATATGCATATAAATGCTCCGGGGAATAAAAAGTCAGATGGGAGCAAGAAGAGAGTAGAGCAGAGTAGCTTGTAAGATCACGAAGATAAAGAAGGTGGCTGTCCAAGAAGGTAACGTGAAACCTGAGGCCCTGTAAGACAGCATAGTTACACAGTCTGCCAGCCCTGGGGAGATGACAAGTCTATCAGGCAGCATGCAGATCCGCCTGGGCTGGAATACAGTACTGAAAGTCAGACCCTAGTTTACAAGGGACTGGGGGAATCTACGCAGAGGCTATAACACATGTGAGACCAGATAGGCTGAGAAAGAAAGGCTTCAGACTTCACATCCAATAAAAGGGAGACTACTGATCATTTTCCCTTAAATGGCATTACGCTCTTCACCCTCGGATATGCTTGGACCCAGTGGCGAAATCTCTAGCTGGTTCAGCAGGCCCAGAGCAAATGCCATCTAGCTGCTCTACCATCACCCTCAGAATAGCTTTTCTGTGGTTTATTTTTTCCTCTTTGAAGAGATGAGCAGTCATGAGGGTATAGAGATGTGGCTCAGGAGGTAAGAGATAAGCAGTCACATAGGACTGCTTTTATGTTTGAAGCTCAAGATAAAAAAAACCATTGCTGTTGAGATGGACATGGTAGGTTGTATCTGTAATCAGAACAGTCAAGGGCCCGAGGCACCAAGGTTCTCATAAATGCCAGGCTAGCCTGAGCTTCACAGGGAGGACCAGACTAGCCTGGGCTATAGAGAAATGAGACTTGCTCTCAAAACAAATTTTAAGAGTGCCACTAAGTACAAAAATTCATAGGTATCCCCCAAAAAACTACTTTCATGCTTTAGCTCTTTCCTCATGAAATAGGCACTGGACACCTATTCAAGGAAACCCCTTGGGATCCTAAAGATAAAGGGGAGCAAGGCATCTCCTCCCGTCCCCATACAAGAGTGAGGGTTGCAGAGTTCTCAAGTGTGCCTTTACTCCTCTTGGGGCATCTCAGAGACAGCAGCTGGAGTCCCAAGAGAAGGATTAGAAAGTCCGAAGTCCTGAGGAAGAAAGAATGGAAAACAAGCTTAGGTCCTAAAGAGAGTCTCCTCCAGCTCAGGCCCTAGGGCCCCGAGAGGAATTGGGGTAAGCATCCCTCTCTGGAGTTCTGGGCCAGAACTGAAGCTTGTAATTAGGAACAGTGGGAACCCCTAAAAAGCACTACAGTACCTCGGTGAGGCATTCCAGTGCAGAAGAACACAGGCTGGACCAGGGACAGAGAGGTGTGGCCAGATGTGGTGGTGCACACCTGTAAACTCAACTCTCAGGAAGTAAAGGCAAAAGGATCAAAGCCTCTAGCCAAGGAGATCCTGTTGCAAATATCCAAAAGCATTAAAAGAAAGGCAGTAGCCCATAGTCGGTACCTTTCCTACCATTGTCTAGCGGGATGGCATTAGATAAGATTGGCAAGCTGCTGGGCTAGGCTTAGCCATTTGGCAAAATATAGTATACTTACTATGAAGACCAGTGGGGCCAATTCCCAAGACTGTTAGCTGTGGTTCTTGCAGCCATTCTGAAGACCTAAGTGTCCTTAGTCCCTTGGGAGCACAGGAAACATCAGGCAGGGTCTAATGGTAGAATGGAATGGGACTAATGAATAAGAAGTGTTCCTGTGCCAGTCTGAAAATATCGACCCCACAATGACTTACGTAGGCAGAACTCTGCTCAGAGTTTTGCTTCCCACAATACCAGCACTGATGGGAGTTATCTAGAGTCAGTGGGTCCTTCCCAGAACACTGGTGTCAGTGGAGCCACACAGGGAACTCAGGCAGGGTCTTCTGTGGGAGAATCTATAGGCCAAGGCCTCGGAGAACTGCTAATGGTCACCAAGGGAAACTAGACAGTGAAACCCCAGCCAGAGTTAGGAGGCTGGGTGCTGTTGGGATGTGAGACTGTGAGTCCATGGACATTTGTCCTGTGCATGGGTGTGACTGTCTGTGAGAATGTGCAGGTCTGGGTAAGTCTACAGGTTTTCCTGAAGTCTGCTCCCAGAATGCCTGGCTCCCACGTGGTGAGTATTCCCAGACCCTTCACCTTACCCGTAGGGCCTGTGGTGGCTGCTGTGTCTCCAGAGTTGGTAGGCCACATTCAGCCTCCTGAGGCATGAGAAACAATAAACTGAGCCCCAGTTCCTTCATAGTTAAAGTCCTTTGGACTTACTCTTCAAGAGAGAAGAGGAAGTTGAATCATATGTTGGGCATCCCATTGGGCCTGACATCTCCACAAGACCCAAGACAGTCCTGGGAACCCCATATGGACCCTGTCTGTCACTGAGCCTAGAGCCATAGCATAGCCTAAAGTCAGCAGTCACTGCCTGGCAAACCAGAATTTTTTTTTTTTTACATTGGTCCAGAGATATAGCAGGGCCCTCCTGGATTTGCCTTCTCTAAGTGCCCTCAAATACTACCTGACTGGGCTTCCAGGATTCCTGAAGACCAGTTGAGCACATGTCTTACGGGGGAAGGTTCAGAGTTGTTGGGAGGCAAAAATGAAGACAGGATCTCCTCCCTCATCTTAATTTGTGGGAGTCCTCAAACCCTGTCTCCTGCATGAGGCAACACGCCCCATCTGAAAAGTGCAAAGAACCTATTGTCCCTACACCAAGCATAAGAAGGCCCCAAAGAAGGTGCCACTGGTCACAAATGTGTTGGCTTCATGCTCAGGGCCCTGCTCCACCCCAGGGATAGCTGTTCATAGGGTCAGGGGGCTCAGGGTCTTACTCCACCCCAGGGATGACTGTACTTAGGCTCAGAGTCCTATTCCACCCCACGGACAGCTGTTTATAGGGTCAGGGGCTCATACACACACCTGTTAACCACCAACCATTTCTCTCCCACTTAAGCCAATGGCAGCCCCACCACAGGCCTGAGCACGGGCGCCATTGTGGGCATCCTCATTGTCATCTTCGTCCTACTCCTGGTGGTCATGGACATCACCTGCTACTTCCTGAACAAGTGTGGCCTGCTCATGTGCATTGCTGTTAACCTGTGTGGCAAGGCTGGGCCTGGAGCCAAGGGCAAAGACATGGAGGAGGGCAAGGCTGCTTTCTCGTAAGTACAGATCCATCCTGCCAGTGGGGTATGGGCTCTGCCCCAGCACAGGACCTAGCTCTGTGCTATCTGGGAGTGCTATGGTTACCTCCCCTACTCGGAGCATGGGTTTAAGGCCAGGTGGGGGTGACAAGCGTGAAAAGCAGTGCCCCTGACCTGCCCTAGGTTCTAAAGTCTCATAAAGATTTGAAAATTCCTGATGATGTCAAGAGATGGGACTTGTCAGATTTAAACCTGGAGAGGAGTGGTGATGGAGAGAACCAGCATTGGAGGAATACCCTTAATCTCTCTCTCATTCCTTTGCTGTTCAAATACTTGGCTTGCAGCTACTGAAGGCTCTAGGGTACCAAAGGAGAAAAATGAGTACAAATCCCTCTCCTCCTAGAGGGACAATGTGTATGTTCTTCCCGCCGGCAGCATCTGTTAGCTAGTTAGCAGGAGATTTTGAAGTCCAAGGGTGAATGAGGCTGCTGTAGCAAGCTAAGAAAGGATGGAATGAGAAGATAAGTTGCTTAACACCCTCACATGCAAGTAACTGGATAGATAGGTAGATAGATAGATAGATACATACATACATACATACATATATATATACATACATACATACACACACACATGCACACAGGTCTGTGTATGCACAGTTACAAATATATTTGTATGCATGCATATACATGTGTGTACATGGGTTTGTATTTGTATTTGAACAGTTATCTGCACAGTGCTTAAAAACTTTACATAAATTATCTCCTCTAGTTCTCATAGTCAGACAAGGTATCTGCTTACTCGTCCTAATGTACAGATGGGAGAACTGAGGGAGGGGTGAGGTGAGGTGATTACCTTATGCAGAGGCAGTCATCCAGCCTGCTCTGACAGCCTCAGGCCAGACCCTGATACCCCTCGTGACAGCTTCTTTTTTAGATGACTTTCCTCCTGAAGCCATCCTGGGATCTAACTAGTGGAACTCTCTCCACAGGAAAGATGAGTCTAAAGAACCCATTGTAGAGGTCCGAACAGAGGAGGAACGGACTCCAAACCACGACGGCGGGAAGCACACGGAGCCCAACGAGACCACGCCGCTGACAGAGCCCGAGTACGTGGAGTAGGAGGGATTGCCGCCTCAGTAGAACCCCAAATCCACCTTATCACCCTACCCCAGCCTTCCCCGCTTCCCACCCTCGACTCCTGGCCAAACACGGAAGCCAGAGCTCTGGAGCCCTGGGTCAGAAGACCTTCTGATCCCACTCCCCGGAGAGAGAAGACATTCTTGCTTCTCCTTGGATCATACTGGGTGCCTTACCAGGCTCGTTGCATAAGCGGGCTCCCTGGAGTATTCCAAAATTCCACACATATTCTAGGAATGACTTGACTTCATTGAGAGAGAGGACCAGCCCATTTCATTTAGAATTTCTCTAAAATCTTCAGGACCTGGGTAGGTTCCTTGGTCTTCTTCCACTCAGAAACCTTGGAGATCTTCAGGGGTTCTGACCAGTCACGTTTGTATTGCCCAAAGGCTATCAAGGATCTGATAGCCTTGAAGGAAATACATCTCACAGGGACCTAAATCTATGGTTGGAGAGCCCTTGACACATAGGAGTCTTTTGGAGCACTGGTCCTCCTCATTCCGGCTTTCCCCATCCCTGCCTAGGAAGAATTGTAAAGTAGCTGGACCTCACCCCTGTGGGGGCTCCAGAAACCTAGAGATGATGGACGTCAGCTGCCTTCACTGGGGTGGAGATCCAGGGCAGCACAAGAGAACGCTAGACAGATCAGTAGGGGACTGGAGCCCTGTACAGAGAGCTGAAGGGGCGTCAGCATGGAAGAAGGCTGGCAGGTCCCTTTGAGACTGCCACGTTCTTTGTTGTCTCCTGTGTCCTCTTCCGCCCGCCTGGGGCATGTACTTCCTCTTCGTCCTTGTTTCTCCGTGGGCCATGTTCCTGCCCATGTATGGTTGCATGCCCTCCCGCCACTCCTCTCCTTGGCTCCTCTCTAGCTTCTCTGTCACGTCTCAGCTTCATGGTCTATTCTCTTTCTACTTCCTGTCCTCCCCACAGGCTGCCTGCCGACACCACAGCCACTGTCGAGGACATGCTGCCTTCTGTCACCACCGTCACCACTAACTCTGACACTATCACCGAAACCTTTGCCACTGCTCAGAACAGCCCTACCAGTGAGACCACTACACTGACCTCCAGTATTGCCCCACCAGCCACAACCGTGCCAGACTCAAATTCTGTGTCCGCTGGTCAGGCCACCCCTTCCAAGGGTGTCACTGCTTCATCCTCGCCCCCAGCCTCAGCCCCAAAAGTTGCTCCTCTTGTTGACCTGAGTGATACCCCAACCTCAGCTCCCTCTGCTAGCAATCTGTCCTCCACTGTCCTGGCTAACCAAGGAGCTGTACTTAGTCCTAGCACACCTGCCAGTGCGGGGGGAGAGACCTCCAAGGTCCCTCCAGCCAGTAAGCCCTCCCCCGCTCCCACCCCAACTCCAGCGGGAGCAACCAGCCCCTTAGCAGCAGTAGCCGCCCCTGCCACAGAAGCCCCTCAGGCCAAGCAGGAAACCCCCAGCACCAAAGGTCCGGACCCAGAGCCCACCCAGCCTGGCACCGTGAAGAACCCACCTGAGGCAGTCACAGCCCCTGCTAGCCCGAAGAGCAAGGCTGCCTCCGTCAGCACCACAAACCCTTCCCAGGGCGAGGACTTAAAAATGGACGAAGGGAACTTCAAGACCCCAGATATTGACCTTGCAAAGGATGTTTTTGCAGCCCTGGGCTCTCCTGCTCCCGCCACTGGGGCCAGTGGACAAGCCTCTGAGCTTGCTCCTTCCACTGCAGACAGCGCTGTGCCTCCTGCACCAGCAAAGACCGAGTACGGCCTCTCTTTGTCCACTGTCATTGGGTTGTGTCCTGTAGTGGTGTGTGTCTGTGCTGCGTTGTGTCCTCCTTGTTTGATGTGTCCGCAGCCTCTTGCAGGGCTTCTGTAAGACAACTGTCAGCCAGGGGCCTGAGATGAGGCGGAACAGGGGCAGGCGATGGGATGGGCAAAGCAGTTGCCAGCTCAGCTGGATAATTAGGTCGTGTTCCTTAGGGTCTATCCTGATCATCCTAGCTATGATTATTTCCCATGGGGATGCCTTTGCAGTTGGGACACTGATGAGGAGAGTTTGAGAAGGCACTTAGGAGGTCAAGATGCCTGTATCTGCCATCCTGGGCCCATAGCTGTGTGTGTTTTTCTCAGGACCTCCTGAGAATGCTACTGTGGTATTCAGAAAGAAAATGAGCTAGCCCTGGCAAGGTGCTTGTGGGAGGAGGATGCAGTCACAGACAGCTCTGTCCCACACTGTCTGCGAGGCTCACTCTTCCCCCACCCAAGACTCTCAGACACTCATGCCTGTCTCCAAACTCAAGTTCTCATCCTTCAGGTTTCTGTAGTGTGATGCTAACTAACTAAATGCATTGGAGTGAACCAGTAGCTGCTCTCGCTCTAGCATGTCTTTAGGCTTGACTTTGTCCTGTGAGACCTGAGGAGACAGAGACATGCCTGAACTTTTTTTTTTTTTTTTTTAATAAAAGTCAATGTGGCTGTCCCTTCCAGCCTCTTACAGCAAGCAGGCCCACGCTATCCTCTTACCACCCTGGAAACAGCGTGTTCTCTCACCCTACTCAAGCCACCAAAGAGTCACCATTCTGAAACAGTATGGGACGAAACTTTGGGGGCAGGCAAAAGAGAAGTAGTTTATGGTAGGGATCCCCGGAACTGGTGGTACCAGAGGCAGAGCCTGGGGCACCCCACTTTTAGCTGGTGGAGCAACTGCACTTCCACTTGTCATGGTGGGAGAGAGGAAATCAGCCTTCTCTTCTCCTACTCCACGTTAACATGGGCTGGGGAAAGTTAAGGTTGGAGGAGGAAACAATTGTTCTTGACTAGTGCATCTCCACCTAGCTGCACCTTGGAATCATGGTTGCATCGAAAGTCATTGTATCCAGGATTTCTGGGGACATGCTCCAGGCGTTAGTTGTTTGGAGAGCTCTCAGGTGTTTTCAGTGAGCATGCAAGGTTAGCGGCTGGAGCTGCAACTGAAGCCTCCTCCATTTCCTGTGGCACTGGAGAGAGGGGATGGGGAGGAGGGTAGTATTTGCAGAGCTCTACAAAGTGGTCTTAGCAACACTGTTTCTGTTTCTCTGCAGGAAGGGTCCTGTAGAAACAAAGTCTGAGCCCCAGGAGTCAGAAGCAAAGCCAGCGCCAACTGAAGTCAAGACGGTCCCCAATGACGCCACACAAACAAAAGAGAATGAGAGCAAAGCATGATGGGTACCAAGCAACAAGCAAAGATCAAAATGAAAAATGACACAGCGGCTTCACCAGAGCATCCCCAAATAATCCCACCCCCACCCCCACCTCTCTCTCTCTCTCTCTCTCTCTCTCTCTCTCTCTCTCACACACACACACACACACACACACACTCATTCCTCTAGTGTCTTTTGCCTTTAAAAAAAAAAAACAACAACAAAAACAGATAAACATGGGATTGCCTTTTTGTAGGTTTCTAGAAAGGGCTCCTTTGTTGCACACCCACTTGTTAAGAAAAAAGAGACAAAAAGGTTAAACCCACAGCCAAACTAGGACACTCTGTTCCCTGAAACCATTTAAAAATCAAACAAAAGGGCCCCAAATTAAGAATCTAGGAAGCTCAGATTGAAAAAAAAAAAAAGAAAGAAAGAAAAAAATCTAGGCTTGGGAAGGCTGCAATTGGTGTTACCCGATTGGCACAGATCAGTTTCAGAAAAAAAAAATGCTTCCAAGAACTTAGACTAACTGAATGAACCAAGTCCACGGTTTATTTTTATACTTTCAGTCAAGTCGGGACGCTGTAGAACCTCACAAATGAGTTATACTTTCCGTTCACTTTGTATTTGTTCTGTATGCAAAGTGTGGCACTCTAGCTAGCTGCCTTCAGTTCCCATGTAGACTCCGGTTTCTTAGGAAGAATGCCAAATCGCAGCTTATTCCATTTCTTTCGCTTTTGGGTTATTTTTTTTTTCTTTTTTCCTCCACTGTTTCTTTTCTTTCCCTTTCTTCCCCTTTTCCAAGTTTGCTTTCCAGTGTTTACAAGTTGACAGATGTTTGACTTTGGTTGTGTTCAATGTCCCTGTAAAATAGCTGACCCCCCCCCCTTGGTTTTTTTCTTTAAGCAACAGGTACCCCATAGAGGCAGGTAGAATCCTCCCAGGTTGCTTTTAGCATGGGTGAAGGTTACAAAAGATGATTGTTTACAGTGGCTCTATTCCCCCCCCAACCATCCCCCACCCTACCCCTGCTGATTCTGATACATTGCAGTTTTTACCTGTGTCAAACTGGGGTGAAAGCCCCTCCTTCTGAATGAGTTTGCCTTTTTTTCCTGTTTAATTCTATTGCTATTCTTAGGGGGGGAGATGGGGGATGCATGACCACTTTCAGATTAGCTGCCACCTGCCTGTGTCTGAGACACCGGACCTGCCTCCCAGGTGTCTGCACTCCCTTCCTCTGAAGGACTCCTTTGGCTTTGTTGAATGAAGCAGAGAAGATTGTATAGTTGGGGCTGGTCTTGGTGAACACACTTTTCTTTTTTTTTCTTTTTTCTTTTTTGTTTCTTTTTTTAACCCCAGACACCTCCTTTTTGTAGGAAGCCAAATAAAATATATACATACCATTTCCTTTAGAGCCCAGAATCTAGATTTGAGCGGAAGAGCGCGTGTGCTTCAGGGAAGTAGTGTCTCCTTTTGGAAATCTATGGAAGTAAAGTGACATCGGCCTTCTGTTCAGTTAGGCAACATTTGTAAAAAAAAGAAAACAACAACAACAACAAATGCCGTCTGGAGTTATAATACAACTCTCCTGGATCGGAAACCAAGTGGGGGAAAAATACAGAAACTTTTGGGGGATGGGTGGGGGGGGAGAAGGGAAAAGCCAGCCCTTTGTATAGAAATTTTGCTTTTGTTTTTCATTCTGCTTTAGAACCGCAAGCTTGTGCACTGTGGATGCGTGAATATTTTAGTGTGAAACGTGTTTTTGTCATAGTATTGAAATAAAACTTCAACATAGTTTGGTTGTGGAAGGTATAGCAGATAGTTCAGAAAAAACAAGCAACTATTCAGGAAACAAACACATCCCAAAAGGAAAAAGGAATCAAAGCCTTTCAATAGGCAGTAAAAACCAATGATGCTGATGAAGAGGACACTAAGCCAACAGTCGTCCTTGACAGCACCTGTTCCTTTCCCAAGTACAAAGCAGCAAGAGGTTAGGGTGGCCAGACGCACCCCACCCCCTGTTCACTCTGTGGGCCACACCTCCCCCTCCCCCCCCCCGCCCCCAGTGTTCTGACATTCCTGCAGTGTGGCCAGTGGTGATGCTAGATTATAATTTTCAAACTGTGAAAAATAATGGTCTCGTCATTTGCTCAGTGTGGGGTTATTTTGCATTTTCTCAGCTCCTGGGGATGGAAATGGAGGATCCCAGAACACTCAGCCCAGCCCCTTTCATTCCTGGGCCTGCACAGATCCACAGTTCACATGCACAGGTCCTCAGGGTAGACAACTCTGAGGGCACTTAGCAGAAATGGAGAGGTGGGAAGTACCTGAGCCAGGTCCTCCTGGTAAGGGACAGGCTCCTCAGGCCACAGCCTGTCCTGGGGAATTTCTTTCCCATACGGTGAAGTAGGTGGCTTGACCAGCTAGGCCGAGGGCACACTGTACCTCCTGGAAATGGTGTATTTCACTGTTTGTGGTTGGACATAATGTGGCCCAGGGTAGTTGACCCCCAGAACACTGGCCCTACCATTTGCTGGAATCCAAGACTGCCCACCCTTTGATATTCCTCTCTTTATACATATGTTTGTCTTAGAATACATGGGTTTTCCTTTCTTCCTTTTTCTGTTTCTTTTTATTTTTTAAATAGCAGTAATCTCTCGAAAATCAAAGAGGGAGACAGTGTATTCCTTCCCCCCCCCAGCCCCCCGTTCTTTTATGTGAAGAAATAAGCTTTTAGTTTTCTGTAGGGTTTTTTTGGGCTTTTTGTTTTGGTTTGGTTTTCTTTCTTTCTTTCTTTTTTTTTTTTTTTTGAAGGAGGGATGGACTCCGCCTCTGTCAGTGTGTCCTATGTCTGTGTGGCATACATTGTATCACATAAAGACCAGCATGGCCAAGTTCTGTTGGGAAGGCTACCCAGGTGCCACAAGTGGGGTCTCCCAGTCCTGAAGGGCCAAGGTGTATCCAACAGGAGTCTATGTTCTCATTTTCTATGGAACCTCCCACGTCCCAGGGTCTCACCCTTAGCTGTCCGTCTGGATGGTGGTGATCACACCTCCATTAGCATCCTTACCCGGCATTCTGTACTTCGGGGGCCTTCTCTCTTGTTATAAAAACTTTTTACTGAGTGAAACATCAACACCACCTTTGTTTCCATTCTCACTGCTGTAAATACTGAGTACTAACTGAGAATTTTGACTTTGCATTCTGTCAGAATACTTGTGTTCAATAAAAATTGAAAGAAAAAAAAGCACCTATAGTCCAACTGGGATTTCTTTCTGTTCATACCGAGTTCTAGTTTTTGGGTTTTCAGTAATTGGTTAGTTGGTTTTAGGTCAGAGTTTGTGGTTGCTTTGGTTTTAGCACCTAGTAAGCAACATGAGTATGTCTAAGACACACGTAACAGCTCGGCTCTGTGATCCTAGTAGTATTCAGTAGACTGAGGCAAGAGAATCGCCATGAATTTGAATTTGGATCTCCATTGCTGTGAACTACACAATAACTTCCCAGTCAGCCTGGGCTACAATATAAGATCATGTCTCAAAAACAAAAACAAAGTATATCTGTGTGTATAGATGGATGTATGGGTGTGTATGGATGTATAGGTGTAAAACGATCTTTAGTTCATGTTGTACAGATTGGTAGAGCAGCTTCTGTTTAAAGGGCCCAAACCTGAGATTCAAAAAGACTTCATTTAGATCCTGATTCTGTCACTTCCTAGATGACCTCGGAAGAAATATTTAATCTCCCCAAGACTCAATTTTCTCCGTTGCTGTACAGGAAGTCCTCAGAACATAGATATTGATACTGGTTGATGAACAACGCAGTGTGTATGCCTGGCATAATGTTTTCTTGACTCATAACGGGAACTCAGGAAATAAGAACTAGTGTTGTTTACATCAAGCAGAGTTATAATAACAGCCAACACCTGAGAGTTACGGTCACAGCCGTGAGGTGGATGCATGAGGCATTTTTCCAGAACAATGGATGCCTCCTCCCTTTTGCTCTCTCTGTGTTCGGAGCCATAATTCAGTCCTGGGAATTTGTTAAAGCAGGCAAGAGTACAAACTCTAAATTCTCTGGCACCTGCTGCCAGCTGACTCTCTGCAAACTGCCTCTACAGTTAGCAGTGTCCGTTAAACTATGGATCTGATGCCTGAAGGAGCTGGTCCCTACTCAGGGATTACTTTGCTCTTGCACAATTCCGAGGGTGATATCTCCTTCACTTTGTGCCCAATGTACAATGTACCTGCCTCACTTGCTTATTCTGATGAGATCAATCATCTTCGGGAATGGGGAGCAGGGGACTTGTGCCTCTTCTGTTTTACATCCTAATACCAAGTCGCATGCATCCGTGTGATTTCTTTCACCAGAGTCCCAGCTGCAAATGGCAGGGATGGGTGGGAAACAAAAGTCCACAGCTTATTCAGAACTGGGCAAGACATGCAATGAAGACTGCCTTCGTTGACCCATGGGAGCTGGTTTCTAGAGCTTCCTTCTGCGTTATTTTTCTATCAGACCCACTTGAAGTATTAAACATCTCCAAGGTGTTCCAGTGAGCAAATCAGCTCTAGTGGAAGCTACATTTATATATGAGAATAACATACCATACACAAATATATGCACATATACAAATACACAAACATATATACACATACACACTCATACCACACACGGACATGTACACACACATACATACACATATCACAGACACACACGTACCACACACACATCACACTATACATACACACAAACTCACCAAATTTTCATATACACACTTGCACACACACCACAAACATTCACACATACATGCACACACATACACACATACATACATACCACACACACAGATACACATACATACCTCACTCACACCACACACAGATGTATGAACACACACATACATACCACACACACATGCAAACACACAGCACACACATGCACATATATGTACATATACATGCACACATATAGCAAACATACATGCATGACACACACACACCACACATGCACATACACATCACATATTAACACATACCCTTGCACATACACACATTGACACACATGCACACACACACCTAATGGAGTGGTTGTTAGAATTACATACACTATCACTCTACTTTTCTTTCAGGCACATGGTGGCCTTGTACTTCTCTGTTTACTTCAACAGGGATGACTGTGTGACTTACTTTGATTGGTGAAATATAAGCAGAAGTGTGTGGCAACAAGCCCACAAATAGTGAGAACAGATCTGGGTAGGAGGGTTTGTTTATATGTTTATTATCAATTTTGCTGATATAAAGAGTGTGGTATGCCAACCAAAGAGTACACATGGAGGGACCCATGGCTCCAGCTGCATATGTGACAGAGGACATCAAAGGGAGGAGAGGTCCTTGGTCCTGAGAAGGCTCGACGCCCCAGTATAGGGGAATGCCAGGACAGAAACGCAGGAATGGGTGGATTGGTGAACGGGGAGGAGGGATGGGTTAGAGGGTTTTTTTTGGGGGGGGGGAACCAGGAAAGGAGACAACATTTGAAATGTAAATAAAGAATATATCTAATAAAAAAGAAAACGAAAACAAAAAAAGTGTGGTAGAAGTTGCTGACACCCTGTTGATAGAGCATTCTTGGTTCATTTGTGTTGATACTGTATAACTATAGTTAGCCTATAGTTCCAATTCATTAATGGGTGTATTTCCAATCTGAATATTGATTGAATTGTTTACTTGTATTAGGAAGGGTTCTCTAGAAAAACAATCAATAGACTGTCTCTATCCTTGCCTCCCTCCTCACCTACCTCCATCCCTCCCTCCTTCTCCCCCCCCCCCTTTCACACACTGGGTTTATGGGATTGGTTGACACAATAGGAACTGGGTAAATGTAACAAAGTCCACCTGCACACTGGAGGAGGAGAGAATCAGACACACTGGAGGAGGAGAGAATCAGACACGCAGTCGAGGAAGCGGAATGCTCGGCTCTTCTGATCCAATGCTGAAAGTCTGAAAGGTCTCTGGAGAGGTGTTGAGCTCACACTGAAAGCCAAGGAAACTGGAGTCTGGTGGCAGTGGGCCATAGCAGGAGACTCAGTCACTTGGCAAAGACAGAGACTCCCTGGCCTGCCCATGCCCTCCTTCTTCCTTTCCACTTCTTTCCAGCAGTTTGCCACTCTTGAGGATTCTTCCCCTATGAAAGCTGCGTCTTTTCCCAGCAGTCACTGTCCAGTCTGTCAACCCTCTCTGGAAACGCCTCACTAGACACACAGGTGTACTCCATCAACCCTTGGTTCCTCTTAGTTCATTGAGCTGACAACTCAAACCAACCATTGCACCTTTTTTAAGCAAGGGAAAGTGAAACAGGAAAGACAAATTTCAGAATGCCATTCATGTATCAGTGGTGGGAATGACGTCACTGGTGTGAGCATCAGTTCTGAATGTGGTATGCATTTTTGGCTACTATCTCAAGTGTGTGTGTGTGTGTGTGTGTGTGTGTGTGTGTGTGTGTGTGTGTGTGTGTGATTCACATTTCAATTCCCTACTTTAAATTGTAAATATTTACTCCATCACTTTAAGCACCCCCCCCACACACACACAACTGATTTGTGGTTCTTACTGACTTTACCAATGTGCAAATACTATCAAGATGGCCGATTACTAGTCTTGAATTAGGTATCGCTGCACTGTATACTGTCACTATGTGGTATTTCCTCCACACAGATACAGAAGCCTAAAATACATGCAAGAGTGTAGATTACAGTAATATGTAACAATATAAATTTAATAGTAGTAAAATAATTAAGAAATGTATAGCTAATTATATTTATTTCATTTAGCTTATTTAAAAAAAAAGACAGAGCTACATATAACAACTGTTCACAAATTTCCTGAAAATTAAACAATTGGCTCTTAGGAACCAGCAAAACTGCTTAACCTCTACATTGTAATCTACTTAGTTTGAGAACGTGCTATGATGGCGCGTTATTTAACCTCTTATTTTGTGAAGTAAAGGATCAGTTCTACAGACTACAACAATCCCGAGGTTGATGGGTTGCGAAAGGTGACTGTTTTAGTCAGGGCAGCAGGTGTGGAACACCAGCCTGAAGGAAGAGAGGACGAAGACTCCGCAGTCATGTAAAAGACCATGTCTCAGACAGAGGAAACAAAACATCCAAAAGGCCTGCAGTGGGGACCAAGTTGCCATCTTTGAAGAGAAGCAAGGTGGCCATTGTGATGAGATCAGACAGTAACCTGGAGTGGGGAATAAAAACACAAGAATCCCAGAGGTCTCCAGGAACTAGATGGCACAGTCCACAGACACTGGTTAGATGTTTGCTTCTAACTTCAAGCGAGATAGACAGCCAAAGAATATGCTTGAGCATGTTTGACCTGACTTGAGTTTTTTAAATGATCACTGACTGCTGGGTGGTAACAGACTTTGGAAGGGTAATAGAGACAGTGGACAATGGCTAGACTTCAGTTATACATGGAGAGCGAAGCCAGATATTGGATAATGCACTGGATGTGGGTTTGGAAAAAGGCATCAAGTGTAACTTCTAACTAGAGGCACTGACCATTGGATGGATGGAGTTGCTATTTACATCTTAAAAGGAATAAAGGAGAGGTAGACTTAGGGTACCAGATTTGGGAACTTTGAGTCTATCATACCTGTAGACACCATGGAGGAGATTTGAGGTTTAGACTATGAATGCAGTCCCCACAGACAAAGGACACCATTGGCCCAGGAACCCTTCTCTGCTGGCTCTGTCACTCAATCTTGTAAGTTGGAGAAGACTCACAACTGAATATGAACTGAGGTTTATTAATATTTCATTGAATTTCTGCTCCAACCAGCTATTCGACACAGTTGTCGAAATACAATCTCCATCAAACTTAAGATTCCACACTTCAACTTTCTTACAAATTAATTATTTATACAATATCTTAATCTGTAGCCCAAGCTAGACATAAACTCAACCCCCTGCTTCAGTCTCCTGAGTTCTGCATCCCACCCAGGGTCAACCCTCGCTAATGTTGCTGACAGGACCTAGGCTGCCTCTCTGTGATGGTTAATTTTAATTGTTCACTTGATACAATCTCGACTCGCCTGGGAAGAGAATCTCAGTGGGCATTCACCAGGATTACATTAGCCTATGAGAATTCGGCGTTTTTCTTAATTGTGTTGGGTGAGGTGGGGAAGCCCAGCCTGAGACTGGGCTTACATGGGCTGATGAAGAAATCAGCCCGAGCATATAGATAAGCATGCCGTGCTGTCTGTGCTCCAGACTGGTCCGATGGCTTCAAGTTCTGACCTTGACTTCTGGCCGTGATGGACTGTATTTGGGGCCAAATGAATCTTTTCTTCCCTAAGTTGTTTTTGTCAGGGTTAGTTTTATCAGAGTCACAGAAATGAAGTCAGGGTGTTCTCCAAGCTTGTTTCTGTCACCCTCTCTTCTCCCTCACACCCTGTCTCAGCAATGATTGTGTTTGACTGTGTCCTGCTTTCACCCTCATCTAGGGTCTCATATGCCTATATCTTGTTGTGCCGCAGACATCCCGTAGATCTCTCAGTGTGCACACAGGTCCTGGACTCCACCCTAAGCTTTCAGTTTAAGTGTCTACCACGCTAGCCCACCCTGTCCCCGATCTAGGTTCTGCTCCGACTGTACGGCTGGCCTCTCCTAGTCTGCTAAGCTATCAAGACACTTCTTGGTAGCTGCTGCCACCCCAGTTACCTGCCTCCTACAGCAAGCATCTTCGCTGGTTTTGTGTGTCAATTTGACACGAGTTAGAGTCATCAGAGAGGAAGGACCCTCAAGTTGAGAAAAATGCCTCCATGAGATCCAGCTGTAAGGCATTTTCTCAATTAGTGATGAAGGGTGGGAGGGCCCAGTCCATTGTGGGTGGTGCCATCCCTGGGTTGGTGGTCCTGGGTTCTATAAGAAAGCAGGCTGAGCAAGCCAGGGGAAGCAAGCCAATGAGCCACACCATTCCATGGCTTCTGTATCAGCTCCAGCCTCCAAGTTCCAGCCCTAATTAAGTTCCTGTCATGACTTCCTCTAATGATGGACTATGGTTTGGAAGTATAAGCCAAGTACACCCTTTCCTCCCCAACTGCTCGGGATTGGAAAGGGGTTGGCCCATTGTATGCCAAAGACTTTATTCTGATTCTAAAATCCTTTGATAGCATCCAGTCTAAGCTATAGCTGCAGCCTGGAAACTGGAATCCAAGAAAGCAGGTACCGACATAACAGTGGCCATTGTTCAAGGTCACCTGCCAAAGTCCTGGAAGTTTCCTCAATTCCAAATGGTCATTGGTAAAGGCCAGGATGCACAGGGAGGCTGGAGTGAGCAGGGGGTGTGGCACTAAGGGACCTGAAGAACAGAACTAGCCATTTAGCCAGCACTTAGCCCCAGAGAAGCCATAAACTTTATTTATCTGTATATTGGCACTGTATTGGGTAACGAGGGCAAAGTGATGAATCTAGAGAACATGGTCCTTGTCTTGACGGACTTTGCGATGACTGTGGGCTGCAGAGAAACATGGGTCCCACTGGAGTCTTGGCTATGGTACCGCCCGCCTGTGCGATCACACATAAGTACTTTTCCTTGCTGAACATGTTTACCTCATCCATAAACCGAGGATCCCTGCTACATAGAATTGTTCCAGATGTAGAGAGGAATGGGGCTTGTCGTGGACACATCAGCATGTACATCTGTTTTCATCAATGGATTTTAGCTTAGAGCAGCCGGAGTGGATTTTGGCTGGTTGTACTAAACAAGAAGTGTATTAAGTGAATATTGGTGGGGTGTCCTGGTTGTGGGAGGGAATATCCTCCAGGCCTGGAGAATGTGTTTAACATCAGCTTTCCAAAAGCACAGGCTTCCAAGGCTTCCATTAATGCTTCCAAACAACTATTGTCCCAGCCCCAAGCCAGCCCCAAGTCCCAGCCCCAGCCCTAACCCCAGCCCCAGCCCCAGCCCCAGCCCCAGTCCTCAGTCCTCAGTCCCAGCCCCACACTTATGAAGGACCCAGCAAAGCCACCTTTGTGTCAAGACTATAACTTTATTAAGTTGTTCAACAACTTCTGGACAGCCAGAATATGGTGAGTGTCCACTAGTGTTTCCCACTGAGGCTAGACAATAAAGACACATCCTATCTCTTTTCAGTGCTACAAACTGCAGATTTGCCAAAATCTACAATCCTGACACACTGCTGAAGTCCTTTGTAGGCAATGATCTACCAGCGAGCCCCTGTATGCTCAAAATACAGCCAGTCCCAGCCAGGCAGGAGGCTCAAAGAGGCTGAGGCTCCTGGGGAAATCTCAGCAACCATTTCCAGTGTTGGGGCCTGACTGGGAAGCACACAGAGCAGACTAAGACTGTCATCTAGTGGCTCTGATGAGAATCACAGGAATCCAAGGCCTAGCTTGCAATTTGGGCACAAGAGGGAAAACCATTGTCTTGCCCAGAAGCCTGAAAATTAGGGTTCCCCTTGCGCCTTTCCTCCTTGCCTTCTCTTCCCTCCCCCTCTTCCACTAAGCTGTGTATTTTGATGATTTAGTCCGGTATAAAGAGCACACACTTGCATGGAATATGAACTCATTATTACAGTAATTCCTGTTGAGAGCCTCCAGTGTACCTGCCACTTCAAAATGTCACTGCAGTTTCCACAACAAGTCTGTCGTGGACAAATTCACTTACTCAGATGATGTCTGTTTCTCTCTCCTTCCCTTCTGGCCTCCCTCTCCCCTTTCTCCTCCCATCTTTTTCCCTCCTTCCCCCTCTTTTCCTTTCACATTCCCTTGTTCTCTTCCTCCCTTTTGTTTCATCTCTCCTTCTCTTTCACCTTCCCTTCCCCCTCCATCTCTTTGTTACTTTGATTTTCTTTTGTTTTGTTTTATAATGCAGGATGGTCTTGAATTCACTACTCAGGTTAGGTTACCCTCAATTTTGGCATCTTCACGTCTCCTTTTACTCTCAGGAACTGTGGGTGTGTGTCAGCCTGGATCCCTTCTAGTCCTTCTCTTAGTAAGCTTTCTATTTTTCTTTGGGGTGCTCTTCTATTCTTAGGTTTGTGGAGGGAGGTTAATTTATGTATATGAATGTTTGTCTGCATGTGTACCACAAGCATGCAACACTCAAGGAGGTCAGAAAAGGATGTTAGATCCTCTGGAACTGGAGTTATAGGAAACTGTGAGCCACCATGAAGGTGCTGGAAACTGAACCCAGGTCTTTTTCCAAAGCAGCAAGGACTGGCTCCTACCTGCTGAGCCATCTCCTTAGCCCCAGACAGCTAGGATTATTCCAGAAATGTCTAGTATAAAAGAAACTATTTCAACCCATAGAAAGAGAAGTCTCAAGTTTCCATGAGCTAAAAGCAACAGGTGGCAAGCAAAGCATGCCTGACTCAGCCCTTGAACCCCAGGGATCTGCCTGGTCTGAGAAATCTCTAGAACCAATCATCTCTGCACTTTTTTCCCAGTAAAATCAGTGTTCTTGAGAAGACATATTTAAAACCAAAATAACTCTATAAATCCTCACCACTTACAAAAGACATTAGGATGTAGAAATAGGCTGATGCAACAGATAAATACAGAATTATCAAGGTCAAGGGAGACAGTTGTTCAATGCAGTGTTCTGATCCCCATGTGCTACAGACAGCTCATGTATTGGGATCCTAGCTCCCAGCACTATGCATTTGGAGGTGAGTCATTTGGCTGTTAAATCAATCATGAGAATGAGCCAGGAGAGTTCCCCCACTCCTACAACGTGAGGATATAGAAGATGGCTGTCTATGGACCAAGAAGTGACTCCTTACGAGCCTCCACCTTCTTTGGCCTTGGTGGTAGATTTTCAGCCTCCAGATTATGAAAAAACAAACAAACCAAAAATAGGTTTATAAACTACTCAATTTACATTCATTTGCAATAACCATTTGAACTAAGACACTGTTCTAAGAGCTATAAATACAGCGGAGAAACTATGCTCTCTTGACCCAATTTTCTCCTGGGGATGTCACAGGAAACAATTTGGAACACAGCAGCTCTGCTGAGGACTAGAAGCAGGGGCATGAGGGATTGCAGCCCTGAGGCTTCCTTATACTGGGTGATCAGAAGTCAGGCCTATGGTTTGGTTCACTGAGGACTATACTACCCAGAATCCCCTTTCTTCCTCTCCACCCACAGTGCTCTACCCTGTTCATTTGCAATTTCCTAGTTCTCTTCTCTCTCTCTTGCTGTGTTGAGTGGGTGAAAAATCTCTTTTGAAGAATTCACTCTTCCAGGTGAGCAAGGAAAATCATATTCTCCTTGGGTCATCATTCTCAGATCTCAGCATGGTTTTCTCCCTGCTACCCAATCTCTGATGCACCCCAGGGCTGATTAATACGGTTTGTTGAATAAGTGAATGATGAATAAACAAGTCAAAATTGTGAGAGATACTAGTTTAGGACCAGAAGCCTGAGGAGTCCTTTCTCTCCCCCCTCCCCCAAACTTTAATTTTGGAACAGACTTACAGACATTTCAATAACAGAGAAGTTTTCTAACAGGTTACCCAGATCTTTCTAATGCTCACATAAACCAAGAAAGGTTTTTGAAAAGTGGAAAACTGTGTTGCTGCAATACTGATACTATAAACTCTAGGTTTTGTGGGGCAGTCACCAGCTTGTCCACCAGTGTGTCAGAGTGGAAGCCAGGGAATGGCATCATATCGCATTAGCCCTTGTTTTTCAGGTTTTTCTGTCTTGCTTTTGATGAATTTATCAACTGTGAAGACGTTGGTCACAAATCTATAGAATGACCTTCCTTTGGGTCTTCTGTTTTGTTCCCTCATAATTGGACCAGAGTTACAGATTCTAGAGAGGAATGTTCTAGAAGTGATGGGCCTTTCTTACAGCTGTGTGATATTAACACAGCTGACTGCTGGTGTCGCTGACCTGGCCCCTTGCAAACCTGACCAAGTCTCCTCCCTATCAAGTTATCCACTCACTTTTCTTTACTTTCCACAATTGAATATTGCAATAGTATAGACCAATAAACTTCAAGAGGAAGAAGGGTGTCAGTACCCTAAGAGTATTATTATTATTATTATTTATATTTATATTTACATTTATTATTCAGAATTCACCCGTAATGCACAGAAAGGCATCCTAAACAGTGTTTCTGCTTTGGCTCTCTGGATGTCAAGTGATATATAGAGACCTTTCCTTGGAAATATATTTTTAATTTAATATATTCATTTAAAATTAAAACACCTGTAACTAATAGGGAAGTACACATATTGACTTACAATTACTAAGTATTTTAAATGGAGTTTGCAGCATAGTAACACATAGATTTCCTAATTAGCACATTAAAATGCAAGTTCTAGCTCGTGAGTCAAGCTACTACTGTGCTTTAGTGACGTCACGGTTGTGCAGTGGGCCATTACTGACATTAACTATAAAATATAAGTGCTACACTTCAGTGAGATGCTTAAAAAAAACCTTAAGCAGTAATTATATTGTTAAAAGGATGGAAATTTGGACAATTTTATCATCTATAATTCTAATCAAGCTCAGAGACCCTCAACTATATCTACAGACTCTCAGACCCTAGGTTAAGAACCTCTGGTTTAAAGGCCCTGATAGCACAGATGGTTCAGGACTGTACAAAGAGGAAAGAAGTGCTGTGTGAGAACATGCTGTTCTCTGTTAACACTTCTAGAGAGATCTGGAAAGCGCCCGTGTGGGGAGAAACAGAAGGTTTCAGTCTAAATGTTAAGCCCACGCAGAACAATCCATTTATCCTGAGTGCATTTTCAGACCATTCATTGTCTGAACCTCAGCAGTAGTGAGGACACTGGTGCTCTCATGTGTTGCCAGTGAGAACGCCAACTGCTCCGACGTTTATGAATCACCGAGGAGCAATTCGGAAATTTTAACAACCGAGGAGAGTAAACTCTTGCAAAGTGTAAAGGGAACTAAAGATGTAAGATGGTGTGGCCGAGTGACTTGCGTAAGTGTGAATACCACACACAGAGGAACGCCTGTCTCCATGCACTAACGAGCAGGAGTGTGTGGCACAGCACAGCAAATTGGTTTAAAAATAGGAGGATAATGAATAATTATGAAAATGTGGTTAGAAAATACACACTTATCCGAGGCAAGTGTGTACATAAGTATCCCTGAGGGCCTCTGCTGTTGACTGTTGGGAGGATGGGGAAAGCATCTCCTGAGAGTGTCATGTTTGAGCCCTTAGTAAGGGGTCCTCAGAATGTGGCAGCGGCTGGGGTGGTGACATGATGCTGGGCTAAGTAACGTAAGACCATATGTAAGCAAGATGACAGCATTGCAGAAATTCACAGACAAAAGATGGGAGAGGAGAGGCATCTGGATAAAGTTTCTGCCATGTCCTTCTAACATAGTATCAAACTTCTTAAACAAAGTCAAGACACACTGCTCACTGGCAACACCTGTTTCCAACCTTCCATGGCAACTGAAACCAGACCCACATCAGGACTGTGCGTGACCATGGAGGCTTGCAATTCTGTGAGTGTCTTTGTCCCACAAACCTCAATGGCAGAGAAAGTTCCGGTGAACAAAGTCTTCAGTTTTCTGAGTGTGAACAGTCACCCTTAGATGGATGACCTTGTACCTCAAATAAGCAATTAATCACCATTAAATTTCTCAACATCCTGAACTGTTGGTTTTAGTTCACTATCAGAGAAGCAATCTCAGCAAAGCAGCCATAGAAAGATCCTTGACAGGTGTGGTGGTTTAAATACTTAGCCCAGAGAAAGGCACTGTTAGGAGGTGTGGCCTTCTTGGAGTGGGTGTGGCCTTCTTGGAGTGGGTGTGGCCTTGTTGAAGTGTGTCACTGTGCAGGTAGGCTTGGAGACCCTCCTCCTAACTGCCTGAACACTGACTGACATGCTTCCTGCCATGCTGATAATGGACTGGACTTCTGAAACTATAAGCTAGCTGCAGTTAAAGGTTTGCCTTTATAAGAGTCGCCTTGGTCATGGTCATGGTGTCTCTTCAAGGCAATAAAACCCAAACTAGGACACCAGGTAGGCACACACAGGAGGTGTGCTTGGTTAGCACTAAATAAACACAAGAAAAACACAGTAACTCCTGAGCACTGACCCTGCCTTGCACTGGCTAATCACACCCACTCAACCCACAAGAGGGCAGTGCTACTCCACAGCAGGCAGGATAGGGCACCACTCCCATCTGGCACAGGAGTTCCTGCTGCCCTTTTCTAGAATGGAAGTCCCTTGATCCACAGCAAAGTGTCTAAAGAAAGACTCTGGTGGAATCACCTTGCTTTCTTAATGGAGTCAGGACTGGAGGGGAAGTTAGACCAGTCTCTGACAAGCATGGAGCAGTCCTGCTTTACATACCCAGGGAGGAAGGCTTAAGCCTAGGTGGAAACTCCCAGGGTGACTGCTGACAGCAAAAGTTTCAAACCGGCATTGTCTGCCACAAGGGTGTACATGGGAATCAGGGCAGTGAAGTGGGGTGTTTTTGAGGGCACAGACCAAGGTTCGGGTCTTGCTCAGCCCCTGAGAAGTCTCAGTCCCATTTGACTGTGTGTTCTTGACTTAAGAAATGGGAATAAACAAAACATTTACATTAAGTCATATGTATGCCTGGCGCACAACAGCTCTGCAAGTGTCTCTCGGGATTACTATTGTGGTTGTTGCTAATATTTTCCATGCTATCATTTCAAATATGAAGGGATACTCTTGTCTTCTGCAGACATATGAACCTGAGATCCTGAAAATACTCTTCCCTCTACAGTGTCGAGTTTGAATAGGAAGGGTACATGAGATTCCAAGGGGCAGGAATTTTTACCTTAAGGGTTTCTTTCCCTGTAGGGACACGTGGTTAGGAGAAAGAAATGAAGCACGATTTTGTAATTCTCCTTGGGGAAGCAAGAGACCTGGACAAAGCCTTCTGATTTCTTCCTCTCTGAATCTTGAAACCAAAGTTTCCAAGCTAACTGGGTCCTGCAGTCGAGGGATGCCTGACAGGCTGTAGTTTGGCTCCTGGATCCTGGTGGGCTTGTCTGTACTAGTTGGTCTCCACAGGCAAAGGTAGTTTGTTTCATTCTGCATGAGGCTGGGGAATTTTTTCCCCCAATCTCTTTTAAGCTTGTATAATATAATTGATGGGGCAAAGCAAAGAGTTAGGATTGTTTACACGGTGGGAGCGAGCTGAGTTAAAAAGAGTAGCAATGGCTTCTATTAATCTGAGTCTCAGATTTATGATACAGTGGAAGATGACCAAATGTTCCTCCACTTTTATTGAAGACATAAACCACAAAGCCGGAGTCCCACGCAAGGGATTTAGGCTCCATAAACGTAAAATCATCCTTGAAATACAGCTCACTAATGCTTTGGAAAGTCTCTGCACATGTACACCACTGCTCGGGCACGCAGACACTGACCCTTAAAATCTAACAATTGATCCAGATCCACAGAGAGTCACCTACAGGGACCTTAGAGTTTTGGCATGGCATCAAGTGAAGTGGTGGTCAGAGTGGCTGAGAGTGTTACGCTGAGGCAAGAAACCCACCCAAAATGTTGACCCCTTATCAGGGAGGTCTATTGCCTATTCTATGTATCAAGGGTAGACAGGGCTCTGTGAATGCTCACACAGACCTCCAGCGGCTAGCTGCGGGGTGGGGAACGGGCATAGTGGATGAGTCATACTCGGGCTCTTGAAGGATCTTGTTCACATTGCTTCTCTGTATACCACATTGGCCATATCAAGTTACCGAGCCACAAAGAAGTAAAATCTACCTGTGCCTGGAAGGAAGAACATCAGACTCTTTGCTGCCAGGTGACTGACTTTCCAGGGTCACTTAGGACTTCTGACCAATCTGAGGTGAGTTTGGTGGCACACACCTGCCATCTGAGCACCTGAGGCGATCGCCTTGAGCTCGAGGACAACCTGGGTCACAAAGCGAATTTTGGGCTAGCCAGGGCCACAGAAGGAGATAGCATCCTCAAAAACAACAAACAGACCAGTTAAACAAAGAAGCAAAGGAAAGCAAAACAAAACAAAAACCCCAGTAATCTATCAAGTGTAAGATTCAACCCCAAAAAGTGGCTTGTGACTACACCACTGTAATCTTATTCTTCGGGACAGATAGCCCTTGGAAGCCTGACGCCAACTGTCAATGCTCTTATCCTTTCTCCTTCCAGAAGAGCATACTTGGCAGTTCCTGTAAGCACGTTTGCTCATTTAACTCCAAGCGCTAGAAACAAAAGGACAAAGCACAACCAAACGTCTAGTCCTAAGGAACAGGGACTAGTTCTGTAATGAGTGGGCGTACAGGACTGTGGGGTGGAGAGCTGCACTCCATAGCAACAGGAGTGGAAGCAAACAAACAGAAAGGACTTCTGAAGAAGCACCAGCCAGCCTGTGGCTACCGACCATCACTAGTCAAGACGGTCTCGGGAGCAAATAAGTCTGCCCCTTCTTCGGCCAGTTTCTCTGGAACTCCCATCATCTCTCACCTGGGTTCTTGCCTTGCCACTGACTAACACCACCCTATTTTGTGAATTCTGGCTTTGACTGTTCTACATTACCCACATCTCGGAGTTCAGGACTCACCACTCTCACATTAAAGGTTTTTTTTGTTTTTAATCATCACACCGTTTCTTTCCTCTAAACCTCATTCTACATGGAACCTCTACACTTGTCCAGAATCCACAGTGACTGACAGCTCTTCCTGCAGAACCTAGCAGGGCAGCATCCTTTCTCCCTTCATTAGGCATGAGACCATCCTGCCCTGGGAGCTGGTCACAGAGAACACTTCCACAATCCCTGCGGCTGTTTCTGTGGCAGACAAATGTGAGAGCATAATCAGTGAACAGAATGAAGCATGAGGCATTCTGTGAAAGGTTAGTGTTCTGAGTATGTGGGGAGGTGTAAACTGGATGGTGGCGTCACATAGGAAAACAAATTATGTAACTTTTCACTCTAAGGAACACTAGTCTTTAGCTTCTGTCTCTAGGGTCTCCCCCTGCCCCTCCCCGTGCTGTCATAAAATACCTTGACAAAAAGAGACTTAAGGTGAGAAGATTTATCTAGCTCACAGTCTGAGGTACAGTCGTTCCATCAAAGGCAGGAAAGACAAAGCAGCGAGAGCTTGAAGCAGCGTGAAGTCGCGTCCCATTGGCAGGCAAAAGCACATGGTAGTAGTTAGTATGCTTTTCCACACTCTTAAACACGCAAGGATCCCAAGCAAAGGGGATGACACCACCCATAGTAATCATGTCTTCCCACTTAATTAACATGATCAATATCACTCTTCCTACATGCTCTGTAGCTTAGAGTCCATTAGCGAGATGGATTTTAAAGTCATTGTGTGTTTTGAAAATACCAGCACTTCTTTTAGACGGGCGTAACAACATTTAGGTTGTTTAAAAATGAAACCAAGTGCCCACTGATAAGAGCATCAGCCGAGTGAATGAATAGTGCCTTCCATACCAGTTCACATTAAATTTAACTGGGGGAAACTGTTTAACACTCTGGCCAGGCGGTCTCATCCCAGACTCTAACAGGTGTATTGAAGGAACCAGTTCCCTCACTCTACCTCCATTACCTGGGCACTCCGCTGAACCATGCAGGGGGCCCAGCTTCGTTTTAGTCCATTCCCTTTCCTTGGTTTCAGTCTGAAATACCTAGAAACTCTACCTGGGATTCCCATTAGCTACATCAGGCCCGGACTCAGCTCAGTGTCTCACTCAGCCATTATCAGGAGGCTTCTTCCTGCAGTAGACAGAAACTAATTCCGAGACCCACAACTGGACAACATGCAGAGAGTGAGAAGCTTTGGAACTCTCAGTCCTAAACAGGGAGTCTTCATCAAACCCCTCCCCTCAGAGCTCAGGGAACTATGAGGAAGACAAAGTGGAAACACTGTAAGAACGAGAGAGGACTGAAGATACCAAGCAGTTTCTTCCACACATAGCAGGATTGACTCAAACATGAACTCACAGACTTCAGCAGCATGCACAAGGCTTCCACACAAAAAGGAAACAATTCGTTTTCTCCAATGACATTTCACACTGAAGGGCAGGCAACCATGCCCAGCAGTAGCTGGCCAACACAACACAAGCTCAATGCTATTTTTGGAAGAGATTTTGGTCTCAGATTGCTTTGTTTAGACATTTTTTTAAACTTTACTAGTCCTTTGTATATTAAGGTTTGCAATTTTGTGTTTTTATGTGGTGTGTGTGTGTGTGTGTTTCTCATCCTTTTTGTTTTTTGTGCTTTGTTTTTTTTATTCAAGTTGGTTTGGTTTTGCCTGTGTTTTTCCTCAAGTAAAAGAAAAAGCATGGAGGTACATTGAGATGGTAGGAAGATCTGGGACAATGTCTTAGTCAGGGTTCCTATTCTGGCACCAACATCATGACCAAGAAGCAAGTTGGGGAGGAAAGAGTTTATTGAGCTTACACTTCCACATTACTGTTCATCACCAAAAGAAGGCAGGACTGGAACTCAAGCAGGTCAGGAAGCAGGAGCTGAAGCAGAGGCCATGGAGGGATGTTTCTTACTGGCTTGCTCAGCTTGCTTTCTTATAGAACCTATGACTACCAGCCCAGGGATGGCACCACTACAATGGATACCCCCCACCCCCCCACACAGGTGATCACCAATTGAGAAAATGCCTCACAGCTGGATCTCATGGAGGCATTTCCCCAACTGAAGCTCTTTTCTCTGTGATAACTCCATCCTGTGTCAAGTTGACATACAAAACCAGCCAGTACAGAGATGAGAGAAGATAAATCATGATCTAAATATATTGTATAAAAACTATTTTTTTAAAGCAGAACGACAATGTCAGCCAACCAGACACCCCAGGGCTCCCAGGGACTAAGCCATCAACCAAGGGGTACACATGGTTCCAGCCAAAAGACTGGCAGAGGAATGCCTTGTCGGGCATCAGTGGGAGGAGAGTTCCTTGGTCCTGTGAAGGCTCAATAGACGCCCCAGTGTGGGGAAATCGAGTGGAGGTTGTAGGAGTGGGTTGGGTGGAGGAGCATATTCTTGGAGGCAGGGGGTGGGAGGATGGGTTGGAGGTTTTCAGGGAGGGGGGAAACCGGGAAGGGGTATAACATTTGAAATGTAAATGAAGAATATATTCAATAAAAAAATGTGACAGGGGCTTAAATAAAAGGAGACAGCTCTGCCTTTGTGCCTTTCTCCATTGGCAAATATTCATTAGCCTGCCTGTGTACCCCATACCCATGTTGGCTTCAAATAACTCTTGTTATCTGAGGCTATACATTGTAGACTCTTGCAATTAATATTGGAAATAAATGACTGATTGTGCATCTCTGTCCCCTGGTAAGTTCTAGCCCTCAGCCAGTCAAACTGCTTTCTGTGAAAGTACCCACAGATTTGTTGAGTTGTCCCTGGGGTCATCTGCTCAAACTTACTCTCCTCAAACTTTCACCCACAAAGACCTAGTACACCATGCATTGAAACTTGCTTAAAGAGTAGATAGTTCTGGGTATGGTGGCACAACGTTCTAATTCCAGCATTCAGTAGGCTGAGGCCAGAAGATAGGGAATGTTAGCCCAGGTTGGGCCACACAGTGATACCCTGCTTCAAGGTGGGGGTGTGGTGGGGGCTCTTTAAAGATGTGTGCCCGTATTTTGAAAGTGAATGGATGCACCCAAGCTTGCTCTACCCTAAATCCTACTAGTGTTCTTTGAACATTTGTTCTATAGCTAGGATCCAGCCTCCTTAACCATAGCTTTGTGAAAAAGTGTCGTTTTTCTATTTCGTATTTGAGAAAAATTGAGAGACAGTACTGCCTTGGAGGCCACACACTGGTTATCAAAAACAAACCGGACTCACACCGAAGTACGCTGGATGGAGCCTTTACATTATGGGGCTAAACATAAGAAATCAATTGGGAGAACCCTCGTGGCTCCAGATCGGACAGGCGTTACCGGGGTTGCTTTAGCGACCAGCCAGCACCTACCTACTTCTGGCTCTGGGTGGGACATCCCAGCTTCAAACCGGGCAGCGCGTTCTATGGGTCACAAGAGGCCCCGCCCCCCAAGGCCCCGCCTATCGCCAGCGAAAGCCAGTCACAGCCTGTCCTCAGCTTCCACTTCCCGTCCGATCCTGGGCGCTAAAGGTCAGTCTAGTTGGGTGGCCTTGGGGATCTGTCCTGGAACTAGTCCTGGTCTGCCCTTAGAGTTGACAGAGGCCACTGACTTGGGCCCCTGAGCATGATCCGAGTACCAGCTGCAGGCTGAGACCATCCCTGGAAGCACAGGGCCAGGACGCTGGGGAGCGGTTGCCAGGCAACAGTACAGCTGTCCCCGCCCTCCAGTGGGGTGTGCGGGACGGAGGGGCGGGGCTCGGGTGTGCGTCCCTCAACCCTCCACCACCGCTCTGACCCTGCCAGGGATCCTTAGCTCTGCGTTCCTACTGTTCCAGAAAGATTGGCTGTCTCCCTCCATGAGGCATTCCCCTCCCCCAGGCCCCCGCCCCCATATGAATCCCATTCCTAGTGAGTGTTAGCTGTTTGAGCCATATGCCAAGACTGTTTTCTAGATAAAGAAGCCTGACTAATCACCCACCCACGTTCCGGGTGCTAAAGTCAGCCCCGTGGTGTCCTCTGGGTTCGCATTATGATTTCCATAACATGGTGAAGAAACTGGGACTCACGGGCTAATTGTGCATGTCAAAGTTTTAGTTCGAAGTTGTCTGAGTGCACTACCAAGCCGGAACTAAAGTATAGTGTATTTAAAATGTCCATACCTGGGGGTGCTCCCACCTGAGCTAGGGCTCGCTGTGGACCAAGGCTGGGGAAATCTGTTTTATAAGCTTCCGGTGATCTTTAGGTTGTGTGGATAAACCTTTGGGCACCACCAAAGTTATCATGTAATTTTCACATTCAAAATCAAGTGTAATAAAGCTAATGTACCTTGTAGAGTACTGGAAAGCAGACGCTCGTGTACTCTGACACCTTGTCTTCATCCTCAGGAACAAGGTTTTAATCAAGTGTGGACGTGGATGTGATGATAGTCGTCTCCCTACTTATCCTGTCCTTTACCTGGCCCGAGATTCCAACTAGGTACACCTGTCATGGCCAAAGTTGGGAGACTACACTCCTCCCCCAGCCCTGGCAATCAGTCGGCTCCTCTCACTGCTTCCTTTGCTGTCAGGTCCCTAAATCACAGTGGTTGATGTTAGCTTTGGAGGAATTATTGTTGAGTAATTTCCCCCAGCAGAGGCAGGGCTGGCAGATCTCTAGAAGTATTGCCACAAGTAATGACTGTCCCTTGGCCTTAAACAGCAGTGGGAGGGAATTGGCTCACCCTGCTGTTCTTCATGACATTTACAAACACAAATCTGCCTTAATAATAATCACTTGACTCTTAGTCTTAGACAGATAATAAGCCCGACAGTTCTGTTTAGTGTTTTATTATTAATTTCATAATTTATACTGCCTCCCTTAGAGATCTGTGTCTGCAATGGCTGATGATCAAGAGAGAGACTTGCAGAGATTTCTGGAAAATGTGGATGAAATAAGTAAGTAGCAGTAAGTCACAGATTGAGTTCTGCCTTGGAGCAGTGAAGTGGGTAAAGAGAAACGAAGTTAGCTCCTGGCTTGTTTGACAGGTTTATGACTCAAGGGAAAAAAATGTAATTGAAATTAAACAGAAAGGCTATTGAGAACTCAGTTACAGCCTTGGGGCAGTATTTTTCGACTGTTAATTGGTATCATATAAGCTGTTATGGTCTGACTGAAATTCAGGCTGAGGGCTCTCCTCCAAGCACCTTTCCTGGTTGCCAGTGAGTCTATCTGTTTGTTCCCTTTGAGATGGCTTGAGGACCTAGTTAATCTTCTGAGTCCCTCTCGTTGTAGGCAGGGGGCAAGAGTCTATGGCTTTCTCTTCTGATTTGTCAGTTACATGAATGGCTTCTGAGTTTTATCCTCTTTCTCAGTTTTATCTTAACCTGACCAAGAACACCCTTCCCAAGTTCAAATAAGTAAGTAGGACTTCAGAGACTGTCCTCTGAACCACACAGCACATTGAAGAGACTCCAAACCAGTTCATCCCTGTCCGAGCTTTAGGGAGCTTGTTTGCAGCTAAAAAGAGGGCATGTGCACACGCGCACACACACCTTATTTCGCAAGTAGAAATATGTTAAATTGGCAGGCTGTATAAGTGAAAGGGAAGCAAAACAGATTTAGAAATAAGGTAACCTTGTGTGGATATATACTTGTGTACCCATTCGTGCCTTCACCAGCCTTTCCTGAGTTCCTTCCTGAATGCTTTTGTGACTTTCTTACACTGCTATCTTCATGTGAACCCACCTGCTTGCTGGTGTCTATACTGCCTCCCTGCCTTTCCTTCAGAGCCTTGGGCTCTATGGCCAATTGCCAAGGCTACTGTATAGCACAATGCTTCCATCCTAATGTATCCGGAATTGAGTCATCACCTTTTGCTTTCCTCTTCCTTTCCTAAATCAAACTCCCCCCTCTAGTGTCTCCTTCTGGTCTCAGTTGGTGGCACTGCGACCCACAAATCTCCAAGTCAGTGGGACTCCTCCCACCTTTTCACCTTGCGTCCAGTCAGCCTTCAGGTTTGGCTCCCCTCACCCCACCCCCTGTCCGTCTTCTCTGAGACACCCTCTGTTCTCTGCAGACTCTTAACAACTTCTAATCTTTGTTTCTGCCACCAGGCCTACACTCCCCACAGAGTAATGTATCTAAAATGCAGATCTGGCCAGACACTTCTCTGCTTGTGTTCTTCCCAGTCACAATGAATCAGGAGCTCTCTTCAGGACTAAGTCCTCACATGACCTTCTCCTCGAGCCCCCTCATCTCTCCACATCTCATGAGTAAGCAGCAACAAGCTGTTTGCAGTTTACTTTTGTCTTAGGGTTTTACTGCAGTGAACAGACACCATGACCAAGGCAACTCTTATAAGGACCACATTTAATTGGGGTTAACTTACAGGTTCAGAGGCTCTGCCCATTATCATGAAGGTGGGGAGCGTGGCATCATCTGGACAGGCATGGTGCAGGAGAAGCTGAGAGTTCTACATCTTGTTCTGAAGGCAAGCAAGAAAAAACTGGCTTACAGGCAGCTAGGATGAGGGTCTTAAAGCCCATTCCCACAGTGACACACCTACTCCATCAAGGCCACACCTACTCCAAGGCTACTCCTAATAGTGCCGCTCCTTGGGCTAAGCATAGTTCAGTGTGAAAACAGATATTAAAAAATTAATTTCATAATAATGATAAATGGAAGGAGGAGAGAGTTGTAAAGTGCAGAAGAACCTAACCCATTTTAGGCAGTTGTATTAGTCTGATGGGACTATCACAAAATACCAGAAGCTAGATGAATTAAACAGGGAAATACACTATCACTGTTCTCCAAACTAGACTGTAAGAACAAAGGAGTTGACAGGATTGGTCTTTCCTTAGACCTCTGAATCTAACTTGTAGAAAGCTACTTCTTATTGCATAATTACTTGTATATGTCCTCTGTGTGTGTGTGTGTGGTGCCATACCCATACGGGTGTATGTGCATGTTTATGAATAGGAAGATGGCTGTGTGTATTTGTTGAGGGTCAGCCTTGGGTGTCCTTCCTCAGGAGCTATCTACTTCAACTTTTCTTTCAGCTAAGGTTTCTCCCTGGACCTGAGGCTCACTGATTAGCCTAGGGTCTCTATCCAACAAGCCCCAGGGATTCACCTATGCCTGCCTTCCCTGCACTGGATTGTAGATGTACTGCAACATCCAGCTTTTTACAAGGGTGTTGGGGATCAAACTCAGATGCTCAAATTCGTGTGTTGGCAAGCACTTTACCAATAAAGTTTTCTCCCTAGCTTCTTCTGTATACCTTTCTTTAGGAATTTTTTTTTTCTTTTCCAGTGAGTAGGGACCTTCATGTACCTAAATCCCCCTTTACCACTCAGGGAAGGCAGAAAGGTGGTCAGAACCAAGTCAGAACTTACTAGAAAACGTACCTCTCCTGCTTGGACACTGTCCCAGGTTGAGACCCAGGGAACAGAGCAGTGGGACCTGGACACACACAGGTCCACTCACACACTGTAGAACCACCCTTTTCTCAGTCAGAGTCTTCTCACAGCCCTGGAAGTCCAAGTAATTTCTGAGTCTGGTCCTGGTTGGGGATATGGCTGTTTAACGGGACAGTTTCACAGTTGTTGACTATATTCCTGATGTCTTGGGCTAAGGCGCTGACTCCTAAAGATTTCTCTGATGCAGAGCATGGCTTGGTATGGCTCTTCATTAAGACCACTCTGTGTATATTCCTTTTGCATATTGTATTTATTTTACATCCCGACCATAGTTTCCCCCACCTTCTCTCCTTCCAGTCCCTCCCCTCCACCACCCCTCTCCACCACCACCCCCATCCACTCCTCCTCTGAAAATGGAGGAAAATGGTTGGCCTCAATGGATATCAACAAGCCATGGCAAATCAAGTTGCAGTAAGACTAGGCACCTCCTCTTCTATTAAGGCAAGGCATCCCAGTAGGGGGAAAGGGTCCCAAAGGCTGGCAACATAGTCGGAGATAGCTCATGCTCCCACTGTTAGGAGTCCCACAAAAAGACCAAGCTATACAATAGTAACATATATGTGGAGAACCTAGGTCAGGCTCATGCGGGCTCCCTGGTTGTTGGTTCAGTCTCTTTGAGCTCCCATAAGCCCAGGTGAGTTGACTCTGTGGGTTTTCTTGTAGTGTCCTTTACACCTCACCTCTCGCTCCTACAATCCTTCCTCCCCCTCTCCTGTAGGATTCCCTGGGCTCTGCCTAATGTTTGGCTGTAGGTTTCTCCATCTGTTTCCATCAGCTGCTTGATGAAGCCTCTCTGATGACAACTGAGCTAGACGCCTGTCAATCTGTGAGTATAGCAGATTATTACTAGGAAACATTTCATTGACTTTTTCCTATTCTTGTTTAGTTCTATCACGAGTCTCTGTGCCATGGAGCTTCTAGGCAGTGTCAGGGGCAGGTTCCCTTTCATGGCAAAGGTCTCAAGCTGGACCAGTCATTGGTCGGCCACTCCCTAAATTTCTGCTCCAACATTATCCCAGCACATCTTTTAGGCAGGACAAATTGTAGGTTGAAGGTTTTGTGGCTGGGTTGGTGTCCTAATCCCTCCACTGGAAGCCTTGCCTGGCTATAGGAGGTGGGCAGTTTGGGCTCCATATCCCCCATTGCTAGGAGTCTTAGCTAGGGTCACCCTCATTGATTCCTGGGAGTTTTCATTGCCCAAGGTTTCTAGCTTGTCCCAAAGATGTCTCCTGATTCCAGTTGTCTCTCCCACTACTCTCTCCCTCAGTCCTGAGGCAGACCTATTCCCATCTCCACTTCCCACCCCTGTGCAGTCACTCCACTCTCCCAACCCATCCATGATGTCTAGTCTGTTTCCCATTCTTAATAAGATTCATGATCCCCCACCACCTTTACTTTGAAGTGCTGTGTTTGTATTTCTGGGTCTGGATTACCTCACTCGGGGTGATCTTTTCTAGTTTCATTTGCTAGCAAATTTCATGGTGCCATTGTTTTTAATAGCTGAGTAGTATTCCATCGTGTAAATGAATCACGTTTTCTTTATTCATTCTTTGGTTGAGGGACATTTAGTTTGTTTCCAACCAGGTTGTTTCTGACTGTTACTAATAAAGCCACTAAGGGCACAGTTGGGCAAGTATTCTTGTGGTAGGATGGAACATCCCTTGGGTATATGCATAGGAGTGGTATAGCTGGGTCATAAGGTAAAACAATTTCCAATTTTCTGGGAAACTGCCATATTGACTTCCAAAGTGGCTGTAAAAGTTTGCACTCCCATCAACAGTAGAGAAGTGTTCCCCTTGCTCCACATCCTCATCAGCATGAGCCACTTGTGTCTTTGATCTTAGCCATTCTGATGGGTGTAAGGTGGAATCTCAGAGTTACATTTATTTGCATTTCCCTGATGGATAATGATGGTGAATATTTCTTTAAGTGCCTCATGACCATTAGAGATTTCTCTGTTGAAAATTTTCGGTTTAGATCTGTACCCCATTTTTAATTGGGTTACTTGCTTTGTTGATGTTTAGTTTTTGAGTTCTTTATATATTTCAGTTATCAGCCTTCTGTCAGATGTGGGGTTGGTGAAGATCTTTTCCCATTCTTTAGGCTGCTATTTATCCTTTTGACTGTGTCCTTTGCCTTATAGAAGATTTTCTGTTTCATGAAGTCCCACTTATTAGTTGCTGATCTTAGTACCTGCATGAATGGTGTTCTGTTCATAAAGTTGTTTCCTATGCCATTGTGTTCAAGCTATTCCCTATTTTCTCTTCTGTCAAGTTCAGTGTATCTGTTTTGTATTGAGGTCTTTGATCCACTTGGACTTGAGTTTTGTGTGGGTGATAGGATATGGATCTATTTATATTCCTCTACATGTGGACATCCAGTTAGACCAGCACTATCTGTTGAAGCTGCTTTCATTTTCTTTCTTTCTTTTTTTTAAAGATTTATTTATTGTTATATGTAATGTGTTATATGTAGCTGTCTTCAGACACTCCAGAAGAAGGAGTCAGATCTCATTACGGATGGTTGCGAGCCACCATGTGGTTGCTGGGATTTGAACTCAGGACCTTTGGAAGAGCAGTCGGTGCTCTTAACTGCTGAGCCATCTCTCCAGCCCTGCTTTCATTTTCCATTGTATGTTTCTGGCTTCTTTATCAAAAATCAGGGGTTTATAGGTGTGTGGACTTACTTCTGGATCTTCTATTTAGTTCCATTGCTCAATCTGTTTTTCTGCCTATACTATGCAGTTTTTTATTACGATTGCTCTGAAGTATTGCTTGAAATAATGGATGGTGATATATCCAGAAGTTCATTTATTTTACAGAATTGTTTTAGCTATCCTGAGTTTTTTGCCTTTCCATATGAAGTTAAGTAGTGTTCTTTCAAGGTCTGTAAAGAATCGCATTGGAATTTTGATGGGAATTGCATTGAATCTGTCAATTACTTTTGGTAAAATGGCCATCTTTACTATATTAATCCTGCCAATCGATGAGCACCAGAGATCTTTCCATCTTCCAATATCTTCTTCAACTTCTTTCTTCAAAGACTAGAAGTTCTTGTCATACAGGTCTTTCATTTGCTTGGTTAGAGTCATATCAAGATATTTTATATTATTTGTGGCTATTGTGAAGGGTATTGTTTCCCTGATTTCTTTCTCAGCTTATTTATTGTTTGTATATAGGATGGCTACTCTATTTTTGTTGTTGTTTTTAGTTAAGTTTGTATCCAGCTGCTTTGCTGAAGGTGTTTATGAGCTATAAGAGTTCCCTGGTAGTATTTTTGGGGTCACTTATGTATACTGTCATATCATCTGCAAATAGCAATACTTTGACTTCTTCTTTTCTAGTCTGTATCTTCTTGATCACTTTTAGTTGTCTTATTGTTCTAGCTAGAACTTCAAGCACTATATTGAATAGATAGGAAGAAATTTGGCAGCTTTGTCTCTTCCCTGATTTTTTTTCCATTTAATTTGATGTTGGCTATCAGCTTGCTGTACATTGCTTTTTATGTTTAGGTATGACCCTTATATCTCTGATTTTTTCAAGACTTTTATCATGAAGGGGTGTTGGATTTTGTCAAAGGCTTTTTTGGCATCCAATGAGATGATCATGTGGGTTTTTTTTCTTTCAGTTTGTTTATATGATGGATTACATTGACAGATATTCATTCATATGTTGAACAAATCCTGCACCTCTGGGATGAAGCCTACTTGATTATGGTGGATGATGTTTTTGATGTGTTCTTGAATTAAGGTGGCATGTATTTTATTGAGTATTTTTGCAACAGTGTTCATAAGGGAAATCGGTCTGAAATTTTCTTTGTTGAGTCTTTGTGTAGTTTAGGTATCAGAATGAGTGTAGCCTCATAAAATGAATTTGGTAATGGTGCTTCTGTTTCTATTTTGTGGAATAATTTGAAGAGTGTTGCTATTAGTTCTTCTTTGAAAGTCTGGTAGAATTCTGTGCTAAAACCGTCTGGCCCTGAGATTCTTTTTGTAGAGAGACTTTTAATGACTATTTCTATTTCCTTAAGGGTTATAGGTCTATTTAAATTGTTTATCTGGTCTCAATATAACTTTGGTAAGTGGTAACTATCAAGAAAATCCTCCATTTCTTTTTTTTTATTTTCCAGTTTTGTGGAGTACAAGTTTTTGAAGTAAGACCTAATGATTCTTTGGATTTCCTCCATGTCTGTTATGTACCCTTTCTCATTTCTGACTTTGGTAATTTGGTTATTGTCTCTCTGCCTTTTAGTTACTTTGGATAAGGGTTTTTCTTACCTTGTTGATTTTTTTCAAAAAACCCGCTCTTTGTTTCTTTGATTCTTTGCATTGCTTTCTTTGTTTCTATTTTATTGAAGCCCAATAAAATAGAAATGCCTAAAATATTTAATTCAAGCCCCGAGTTTGATTGTGCTATCTACTAATCTTAAGTGTATTTGCTTCTTTTCGTTCCAGTGTGTTCAAGTATGTTTTTAAGTCACTAGTATGAGATTTCACTAATTTCTTTATGAAGATATTTAGTGCTATGAACTTGTTCTCTTAGCACTGCTCTCATTGTGCTCCATAATTTTTCATTGAATTCTAGGAAGTCTTTAATTTCTTTATTTCTTCCTTGGCCAGTGGTCATTCAGAAGAGAGTTGTTCAGTTTCCATGAATTTGTAGGCTTTCTGTTGTTTCTGTTGTTGTTGAAGTCCAGCTTTAATCCACATGGTCTGATAAGGTAAAGAGGGTTATTTCAATTTTCTTCTATCTGTTGAGACTTTCTTTGTGACCAAGTATATGGTCAGTTTTGGAGAAGGTTCCATGAGGTTCTGAGAATAAGGCATATTTTTTGTGTTTAGATGAAATGTCCTCTAGATGTTTGTTAGGTACATTTGAGTCATAACGTCTGTTAGCTCCATTATTTCTCTGTTTAGTTTCTCTCTGGATGTCCTACCCATTGGTGAGGGTGGGGTGTTGAAATCTCCCACTATTAATGTGTGGGGTTCAATCTGTGATTTAAACTTTAGTAACATTTCTTTTACAAATGTGGGTGCCCTTGAATTTAAGGCATAGATGTTCAGAATTAAGATGTCATCTTAATGGAATATTTTTTCCCTTTGATGAGTATAAAGTGTCCTTCCCCTGTATAGTGTCCTTCTTTGATTCATTTTGGTTGAAATTCTATTTTGTTAGATATCATAGTGGCTATACCAGCTTGCTTCTTGTGTCATGATTGGAAAATCTTTTTCCAGCCCTTTACTCTGAGGTAATGTCTATATTTGATGTTGAGATGTGTTTCTTGTATGCAGAAGAATGATGGATCCTGTTTTCCCATACGTTCTGTTAGCTTGTGTCTTTTTATTGGGGAATTGAGTCCATTGACATTTAGAGATATTAATGACCAAGGGTTGTTAATTCCTATTATTTTGATGTTGGTGGTGGTTGTGTGTGTGTGTGTGTGTGTGTGTGTGTGTGTGTGTGTGTGTGTGTGCCTCCCTTTTGGTTTTACTGTGAAATTATTTATTTCCTTTGTTTTCTGGGTGTAGTTAACCTCCTTGGGTTGGAGTTTTCTTCCTAGTATCTTCTGTAGAGATAGATTTGTGGGAAAATATTGTTAAATTTGGTTCTATCATGGAATATCTTGTTTTTTCCATCTATTGTTAATGAACATTTTGTTGGGTATAGTAAGTAGTCTGGGCTGGCATCTGTGGTCTTTTAGGATCTGCAAGACATTTGTTCAGGACCTTCTGGCTTTTAAAGTCTCTGATGAGAAGTTGAGTGTAATTCTCATAGGTCTGCCTTTATAGTTTTACTTGACCTATTCCCTTGTAGCTTTTAATATTCTTTCTTTATTCTGTACATTTAATGTTTTGATTATTATGTGTTGGGGGTGTGTGCTTCATTTCTGGTCTAATCTCTTTGGTGTTCTGTAAACTTCTTGTGTGTTTATAGGCATCTCTTTTTTTTACTCTGTGTATGTATCTATATGTGTATCTTATAAAGACACTAGTCATAGTGAATTAGGGCCCCACTTGATATTATTTAATTATATACAAACTATTTTAATATTATTTAGTTACCTCTTTAAAGAGCAAATATAGTCATATTGAGGTATAGATATGTGTGCAATCCAGCCTGTGGCAGATGTCAAAATTTCTCTCAAGAAGTGACCTTTAAGATCTTAAGTCAGTAAAAGTCAACCATTGTGATGGACATGAAGGAATGTTCTTATTAGGAAGTGAAGAGATAGGAAATCTGTGAGCTAAGGGGCGAGTGTGGTGCTTTCTAGAAACAGAAGGACTGAGAAGGTCCGAAGGTCTGGAGGAGTGCAGCAAAAAGAGAAGGGTCCCATTTGAGAGAGAGACTAGAAGGGAACAGCTGAGGAAGCTGCAGCAAGGAGCTCAGGTTAAACAGGAGCAGTGCTACAGAGGCACCTGAGGGGAATCCTTAGACCAGGTTCACTGATGCCTGAGGAAAGTCCTGTGCTGGGTGTGTAATGTGGACTAGAGGGTAGAAGAAGGTGCTGAGGAACTGACTGGACTAGAGGCTGTTCCCAGTACTGCAGAGGGTGGAAGTCATCAGCTGAATGCAGAGGTGAGGCATTGGGAACAGAGACAGTACACTGATTAGAAACACACTTAGAAGTTCTTCTTGACAAACTTTGGTGTTCTTGCCTGTGAGGGCTCAGAAAAAAAAATGAGAACTCGTGGAAAGGTCCTGAGAGTTGAGGGACAGGCAGGAGACCAGTGATTTACTGAGATGAGGGCATCTGAAGAACAGACTCAGAAGAATGATGGGTATATCAAGTTTGATGAGTGAGACACCCGGAGAAAGATGTTCAGTGTTCAATAGCCTTTGGGCGTGAGTCTAGAGAGACACATCGATAAGACAGAGGTAGATCAAATTCTTAAAAATGTTGAAATATTTACCAAGAAAGTGCTATGCAAAAGAAAATAGATGCCAAACATTAATATCAGACAAGATAGACTTTAAAACAAAGGTCTTATTAAGCTTTATCTAGCAAAACTATACATATGTATAATATATGTCATATTTTGATTTAGTATACATTAAGAACTAAGCCATTCAAATAAACCTTTCAAAGCACTTTTCTTGATGAAGGCCCACCCTCCTAGCAATTATGATGTGCACAGTACATGATTTTCATTGTAGTTCACCATTCTGCATAGTACAACTGTAGCGTGTATTCCTCTTGTCTGGCTGCAACCCACCTCATTCTCTTTGTTCCCTGGCCCCTAAACAACCTCCAATAACCACCATTCTACCATGCTTTTATGAATTTGGAGGGGGCACCATTTTCTTTGTCTCATCTCAGAGTGATTCTCTGCATGTCTATAGGGAGCAACACTGTAATGAATATGGGAGCACAGATAGCTCTGCATAGATTGGTTTTATTTCCTTTGTATTCATACCTAGAAATGAGATTTTTGCATTTGGGCCTCAGGAATACTGCATTTAAATACGAAAATAAATCTGTCAGAGTATATTTAAGATCTTTGGAGAAAATTATAAAAATTTAATTGAAAGAACTCCCAGTGGGGTGGTGGGGTGGAAATGGAACTATATGAACAATGAAATAAACAACATAGCCTTATATTACAATTCAAAGTAGGAAAAATAATACCCAGAAATCCATAGTGACATGAATGAGATTGGATAGGTAAGTAGGTAAATGAATAAAGCAAATGCCCTAACCAGGTGAATGTTTTATAACTTGTGTTTCCTTCAGGGAGGTGAAATGTGCCTCTCCACCCTTAGATGAGAGATACATTAAGACTTGCTTGCCAACTATGTGGAATGGAAAGTAGTTAGACAGTGAATGACAGATGGTAAGCACAGCCTTCCACAAATGATCAAGGTTAACATGATCTATCACAGTGATAGCATGTGCTATGAACTCCTGTCTTCCTCCCCAGTCCTAGAACCTAGCCACGAGAAACACACCAAGTAATCCCAAACAGAATGACTCTCCAAGACACCTTCTCAGTACTCTTGCAAACTGTTAAAGTAAAGCAAAGAGCTGACTCAGTGGCTAAAGGTGCTTGCTTCTAAGTCTGACAGGCTGTCTCAGCCAGAGTTTTAGCCTCAGCACCACAATGGTACAAGGAGACAACCAACCCTCCAGTCATTTTGCTCTCCTTACTGTGCTCTCTGGCACTGCACACATACCTACTTTACCCCACCCCTACAAATACAGCCACTAAACAAATTTTAAAGCTAACAAATAAAAAACATAAAAGTTATCAAAAACAAGGAAAGCTTGACAAACCGCCACACCTCTGAGAAACCTTAGCAGACACAACCACTGCAGCCCACTGCCCTTGATGAGATCCAGAACTGAGGAAGGATGTTCAGGAGAAACTAATTGTGTTTAGAAGTTAATTGTATTAGAATAAAGTGTGGGGCTCAATCAATGCAGATTTTATTAAAAGGCATAAGAGAAACCCTGTGTATAAGAAGACATGTATTTTTTCCTAAATTTTGTTTGGAAAAGACAACAGTTCTCCTCAAATTATTTTGCACAATTGATTTAAATCAAGATACCCAAAGTGGTTTGTGCTCAAATTCAACAAATTGGCGCAAAGGTTCATGTGGAAGAGCAAAGTGACGATAATAACCAGAAAAAATCCTCATGGAGGGCAGTGGGGGTTGGGTGGTGAGCTAACCATCTACTGTTTGAGATTTTAAACAAACAAACAACCAACCCTGTACTAATCAAGGTAAGGATGTGAGCTTGCTGGAAAGTACATGCTGTGTAGTAGAAAGGAATGAAGAGCGTAGAACAGATTTCACATCTGTAACAGGGAAATGAACACACCAGGGTTCTTGTCCTCAGCAAACTGTGCTCCTACCCTGCACAAAATTCAAATTACATGAGGATCTAATGTACTGAAGCAAAAACAAAACTGAAGATTGATTTTGTGTGTATCTGTGTGTCTGTGAGTGCCTATGCAGATGCCCACCAGGCCAGAAGAGGATTCTCAAACAACCACCATTTCCATAAAACAAATGACACGTAGCCAAGGAGATCTTTAAAATCCATGTGGCCCATCCAGAATTTACATAGAAGCCTTTTAAGCCAATGCAAAGGGGACAAATGACCCAGTAGAAAATGGGCCAAAGATAAGAATAAGCATGTCGTAGAAAATGAAAACCAAATGACCCACAATCTAAAAAGATATTCAGTCTCGATCGTGATCAGCAATTATGATGGCAGTAATGGGAAAGAGTATAGTCTCTCTCTCTCTCTCTCTCTCTCTCTCTCTCTCTCTCTCTCTCTCTCTCTCCTTTCCTTTCCTTCTTTCTTTTCTTTCTTTCCTTTCCTTCCTTCCTTCCTTCTTTCATTTCTTCTTTCTTTGGACTTATCCTTCCATTTATTTTATAAAATTTTAGGTTAGCATACAAGGTATTGAATTTCATCACTAGATCTTTTTAAAATTACACTTATTTGCTTACTAGGGTGGGGAGGGTGAGAAGGGTAAGGAGGGAGAGGAGGGTGAGGAGAGTAAGGAAGGTGAGAAGGGTGAGGAGGGAGAGGAGAATGAGGAGGGTGCACACACATGCATGAAGGGCAGAGGACCACTTTCGGGAGTCTATCCCTTCCTTTCACTCTCTGGGTCTTGAGGATGAAATTTAGGTGGTCAGCCTTGCAGTAGGCACCTTTACCTGTTTAGCCATATGACCAGTCTAGAAACTCTTTCTTATAAACTACTTATAGGATATGGCTACTTACAAGTCATATCCTGAAGAGTACATAACACGCACAAGCACACAGAGACATCCAACTGGGCATTTATCTTCTGTCTGAAACATAAAATATGCCACATGAGCGTCTAGCACTACTAACCTGAATGGCCCTTGACTCATGGTGTGTAAGCTGTAACCACAGGTGCCAAGCAGGCCTCTTAAACATACTGCAAAGAAAGCATAGGATACACTCTAGTGCGCATTTTATAAGACCATGTAGCCACCGTGTTCAGGTACATAACAGAACTTAGCACAAATGACTTTCTTTACTATTTTCTCTACCCCTTAATTCTGTGATGGCCACATGACTTGTACAAGCAGAGGCTCAAACTTTATACAAGAGACCCTGCATCCTTCTGTGGTGAGAACCAAAGATGGATGCAGATGTGGGCAGCTGTGTGAGTTTGAAAACATGACCTTGAAAGAGCTCTTTCTTGACACCTTTCCTTTCTTCTACAAATGAATAAGTAGGATCCTGTATTTGGAATTGTCAGGTTTAGATTGCCCAAAACTTGAAAGTGTTTGAGAGAATAATAGACTGCATACTTTAGGACGACATAGTAGGGGTTCTGGGAGAGTGAGGCTTACTGGCATCCCAAGTCTAACTGGGACCAGTTCCCCTACCCCCACCCCCACAGGTATTTATCCATTTTTCTTCATCAGTGTTCAGTCTCCCTAGACAAGGCTGCTAGATACGGATAATTAGATTGATCTGAAGTTGGAGTGAGGTGAACAGATTTATCTGGTTAGGTCGGGTGGGAGGGCAGTGATCCCTCTAAGTGACAGTCCGTGAATGCCAATCTGGGTAGACAACACAGTGAAGAGAGGCAGGGAGACAGCTAAAGGCTTCTGTTTTCGGAATCTCAGAGCTGCTTGTGCTCCGCTTATCTCCCACACAAGATCACAAGCTTTCCAAATAAAATAAAAGGATATTTTTTATTCACCATTTTCCCTAATATTCAGCAAATCATACAACTCCTAAATAAGCTGTCTATAAATTACTAAAGTTGACTGGTGACTTAAAGCTCTGTTCCCGGAAGTCCAATATTAAATTCTCTTGCTATTTTTTTTCCTAGACAAAAACCAAATGCTATTCCTAATCGTCTCACATTAGTCCCAGTGGTTCACTGGGCACCTTTTTCTCCTTTCTATAAATCATCCTTATTAATTTTCAATACCATCCTTTCTAACGGATGGAGTCTTTCCTTTCAAAGAACTTGCCTGATTGAGTCACGTGTGATTTTTTTTTTCTCCAGCCAATTTGATCCAAGAGATGAATTCCAATGATCCCTTCATACAGCAGAAAGCTGTCCTGGACACGGAAAAGAAACTCCTGCAGATGGAGAGAGAGCAAGAGGAGGATGGGTGCAGGACCACTCTGAATAAGACCATGATCAGTCCTCCACAAGCTCCTGAGGTTCTCCTTTCCGCTATGGAGGTCTATAAGTAGATGCCCTGGGGAGACCTGCTCTGAGGCAGGCGCATGATGTGATCTCAAACCACCTGATGAGGTGTTGCTCCCCAGGCTTCCTGATGGGTCTTCCATATGGAACTATAAGCTCTACGAATGCTTTTCTCTATTCCTGTAGTGAAGACTCTACCTCTCTGCCTGCTGAGTTTGAGTGTTATATTTAGGTTATCCGTCTCAACTTCCATGTTCTAGAAATTCATATGTAACAAGTCATGGAGGAAGGGTGGGATCCCCTGACTTGGGCCATCTTGATTCTATAGGAGCGGGCCCATGATTATGCCCACCATAGCATCTCCAATGTTAAAGCAAGCCCCTTAAAATTTGGAGCCATCAGTATCGCTCCTTAGAGGAAATGACTCAACCCCTCGTTTGCAGTAGGTTTGCTCTCTTGGCTTTATATACACATTTACCAGAGACTGAGTTTTAAAATTTGTTTCTTTGTTTTTATGATAACCTGTATCTCACAGAATGCAGATGAAATGAGTCCAGGTAAGGACAGCATCTCTCCCCCTCTCCAATGTGTTGTATTCATTTAGGATTGGTACTTTTTTTTTTTTTATAGAATGTAACTTCCAGACCCTTAAATTATGGCCCCTGGGCTTAAAAACAATCCACAAACAAAATCCTGCTGACACCCAGCTCTGGTGCCAGTGGCCGAGAGGCAGTGAGCAGAGGCTTTCCCATTTTACTTTCGTTTTCTCCTGACCAATCTTTGTAAACTGAACTCAGTTATTCTTTATGATCCAATTTACCCTTCTCTGCTTAGGGGATGCAGTTATTTTCTGTATTGCTCAGCTCTGAGGCTCATTATGCTAAATAGAACGAAAAGTCTCTCTTCAAAGGAAAAAAACTCTTTTAAGATACATGATTCAAAATCCGAGGCATAGACACGGCCGTCACACATAATAATACGCCACACAGGTTAGCTTTTAAAGTCACATTAAGAAGGTGACAGTTCAGTAGCCTCAGAATTGTGTGCATGTACACACATACACACACACACACACACACATGCACATGTGTGCCTACATACATATTGCATAAGAAGTACAGCTGTAACGTCCTAAAGTAGCTTCCTCTGGAATTTGAACTAATGGACTGATATCTGGCTTGTTCTTTTTAACGCTGTGAATCGCTCTGCTGTCAGATGCCTTTTTGGCATCCGTGGAGAAGGACGCCAAGGAACGAGCCAAGAGAAGAAGAGAAAATAAAGTCCTGGCAGATGGTAACTGTTGGTCCTTACTTTTCAATAGCTGGGATGACTCCAGCTGAAAGAGCCCTTAAAAGAGTATGTGCAGATGTGTGAGGACACAGAGCTCCCTGGGGAGTGGGTTCATGATGGACTAGCAGCCAGAGGACCTGGCCAGGCAGAAAGAAACCATTGGAGGTCCATCCTCAGATCTTACTCAATGCGCAGTCAGCAGGACACAGCCTTAATCAGGCCCCCTGGGTAGACTGAGCTGATCAGATTCCTCAATGGCTTTTGGGAAATAGGAAAGAAGAGAGGCTCTACTGGCTAGCCTGAGCTAAAGCAAGAGTCAGAAAGAAAAGTGAAATGCGGGGGTGAGGGGATTAGGGGGGACAAAGGAAGTGAAAATTGATAAAGTGATATTGTATGTGTTGGAGTTGGGTGCATGAATGTGCAATGTTTTCTGCATTTTTAAAAAAATGTCCGATGGTGTGTCAATGCAGATTCTCCCATCTCCCCATTTGCTCGAAGACTATGGGGACCCTTGCCTTGGTCAAGGATACTGGTAGTACAGATGCAAGCTTCAGTTCAGAAAAATACCGTTTCTCTGAGAGGCTGCATTGAAAACCTCAGCATAGATATGAAGGAGGAAAAATATAAAGAAATTGGACCTCAAGTAATGCCAGCGAAAAAATAAGCAGTGCAGCGCCAAACTGGAAAACCCACAGTCTAGAAGGACCTCCCGACGTACACTGAGGACTGACTGTGTGCCTTTTATTCTCTCAGCCCTAAAGGAGAAGGGGAACGAGGCCTTTGTCAGGGGCGACTATGAAACAGCCATATTCTTCTACAGTGAGGGGTTAGGGAAGCTCAAGGACATGAAGGTGCTGTACACCAACCGAGCTCAGGTGGGTAACCCACGGCGTCCACAGTGGCGACTCCGAGAACGGGGGTTGGGAACCCCATCAAAGCAAAGGCTAGGGTAGACAGAATCGTTGGTGATAAATGTTTACCAACCAGTGTTTGTGGTTCATGCTGCAAGTGCCAGTTTCCATGGTATAAACACTTCCTGTAATCAGCCTCGTAGCCTATGAGAACTTGAAATCTGCCACTAATGTTTTTGGTAGTACTCTCAAAAGCCATTTTGATTCTGTGACTGGGGTTAAACTGGGTAGTTAGGAAACTGACAGCACATTCTCTGAATGTCAGGGTTTCTAAAGCCCTTTCCCCTCAGGTTTATTTTACAGAGAACCTCAGTTTCTTAAAACCGAGGCATAACTGATTGCCCCTGCCCCCTGACATTCCTTATCTGCTGCTTAATGAAAGCAGGAAGCTCGTTGGCTATCACTTGAAACAAAAATGTCACTAGTAACCTTATCTTTGAGATATAGTCAAGTTTGGCATAGCAGATTCATGGATGTGATCCCATGACAGACAGGACCTGTCAGCTGGACCTCTGTGTGACAGACTTGATGCCATGTCACCTACCAGAGAGGGAGGCAGCCGCAGAGCCCTCATCAGCTCCGATCTCCATAAATCAAGAGTATCTGTCTGGTCTTGGTGGAAGAGAAGCATTCAAAGCTAGACATGGGACGTTAGAAGCTGGAGAGACTGTGGGGTGACTGATTTAATGGTCAATAAATCCGAGAGAAATACAAGCTCGTTACCCAAACAGTTTGCATATGTCTGACTAGAGGTCAGCTGTTCTTTCCTACCCTCATTTGTGGCAAAAACTTGTTATAAGAAAGCAAGTCCATAAGAAAGATGGCCAGGAGCATGCTGTAGCAGCGTCCACCTTACTGCCCTAACAAGAATATAAATATGAAGTTATTAAGGACAAAACCTGCCATATACTTTCCCTCATGCTCCATCTGTCACAGCTATCCAATGCCCCACTAGTTATATAACACCGGAGCTGTAATAAGTCCGTTTAAAGAATTCAGAAGGATCTTTTAAGTGTAAGCAATTAATACAATGGTTACTTTTCTTTTTCGGCACTGAATTTTGTCTTGGAAAATATCTACTACTGATGCTCATTCGAGCTAGTTTCCCTGAAGTGATTAGAAAGCAATGGAGTTGAATTGCTTTGAAAATGTTATGTAATTCAGTATCTAGTGCATGCAGGCTCTTCACACCCCATTCATCTAAATTAGTTGCATTTTTACTGTATTTAATTTTAAGCCACCCTTTGATTAGTCATAAGCATCTCATTAAAAGTGGCTGTGGATAAATAAATATAAGGAAATGCGGTGAAAGGCTTTGAGGAAGCAATTTCTTCTCTCTCTCTCTCTCTCTCTCTCTCTCTCTCTCTCTCCCTCCCTCCCTCCCTCCCTTTCTCCCTCCCTCCCTCCCTCCCTCTGTCCCTCCCTTCCTCCCTCCCTCCCTCCCTCCCTCTGTCCCTCCCTTTCTCCCTCCCTCCCTCCCTCCCTCTGTCCCTCCCTTCCTCCCTCCCTCCCTCCCTCCCTCTGTCCCTCCCTTTTTCCCTCCCTCCCTCCCTCCCTCCCTCCCTCTCTGTCTCTGAGAGCATACATTCAGAGGGCAAATAAACACAGAACGTGCTGTCTGGTATTAGGAATCATTTGAACCACTGACTATTTTTAAAATGCCTCTCTCGTTTGTGTGCAGTGCTAGAAAACAGTAAGGATGCTGGGAATTGAATATTGCTTGTTAAAGAAAAAAAAGAAAAGAAAAGCCTACCCCCTCGTTGCCTTTATTTCTCTTCTACAGCTAAGGTTAAATCAAGATTGCTGGTGCCCACTAGATAAATCTAGAGTTTAATTGCCATTAAGAAAAGTAGCTCTTCTTAAAATGGGGAGATGAAAAAGAGAATGGAGATAACCCAGGGTGTCAAACTCAAGTCTTAGCGGAGACAAGACAAAAGGAAAGGAAAGGAAAAGGACAAGGCTACATAGAGAAATTGTTGAAGCCCATGCTAAGGTCTTCAGGGTTATTTGGACCTTAAGTCTCATAGCATAAGATCATGGTTGCAATGGTCTAGTTGTCCACTTGTCTAGGAGGACAGGAACTTCTTCATCCCATATGATTGTCAAGTGCAACTCAAGACCGGAAGAAGAGGGAGTGGATCTATACTGCAAAGGCCAATACCCGACTGCTACTTTCTCCCCTCCTCAATTTGCCTGGATGCCTTGATTCCCCGAGAGTTACAACGCCACTTTTTTATGGAAATAGCTCAACTTACTTCTAAGAATATTACAGCCCCTTGGGAAAATCTGAATCTTGAATAAACCTAGATGTGCGCTGGTATTGTTCGTGGAGACTGAGGGCCTTGGAGAAATCACTCATTCCCAGGTTGTTGTTTCTCTGTTGTTTTTTTTTTGGGGGGGGGGGTGGTGTTTGTTTTCTTACATGGGATGACCATTACTGTTTCTTCTGGAACTTTCCAAAAGAAAAGTGCCTAAAATCTATGTAGTGCTTCCTGATTAGAAAAGAAGAAGAAGAAGAAGAAGAAGAAGAAGAAGAAGAAGAAGAAGAAGCAGGAGGAGGAGGAGTTGTTGAAGGAGGAGTTGGTGGAGGAGGAGGAAGAAGAGGAGGAGGAGAAGAAGGGGAAGAAGAGAAGAGGTGGAAGAGGAAGAAGAGGAAGGACAACATAAATATATTCTTTATCTTTCTCCCATTTTTATTATTAGTAAATATTAATTATTTAGAAAAATGGTTTCCTGATTGCATGACCCATGCCCATACTCATATATATATATATATATATATATATATATATATATATACACATACATACAAACATACACACAGATATACACACATATACACATACACCCACAAACATCCATATGTGTTCACACACATGCACACACACATACATACACAAACACACACATGTGCACACACATACAAACACACACACACACACACACACACACACACACACACCAACTAGGATCCACATATGAAAATGAGCATATGGTGTTTGTCTTTTTACCTCTTGCATATATTCCCCAGATCTATCAATTTCCCTGCAAATTTCATGCTTCTTTAGAGCTGAATAAAACTCCATTGGGTATCTGTATCCCATTTTTATTACCCATTTACCTATTGATGGACATCTCAACTGGTCCCATTTCCTTGCTAAATGTATGTACAGGTATCTTTGTGGTAGGATGTCCAGTCCTGTGGGTAAGTGCCCAGAAGTTTTGCAGCTGAGGTATGTGGTTTCCACAGGACCATCCATACTGATTTCCATAATGGCCTCACCAGTTTGTACTCTTACCTGCGAGTAAGGTTGCTAGTCTTCCCATATCCTTGAATCCATTTTCTGTTATTTGTTTAGTGATATTAGCTGCCCTTTCTGTACTGAGGACTTCTTTGATACAGAGTTGTGTCTGAGTATCACGTGTTTGTGTCATTTCAGGCTTATATAAAACTTGGGGACTATCAGAAGGCTCTTGTGGATTGTGACTGGGCTCTGAAGGTAAGAGACTCTCTCCTTTGCCACATGACTGTACTGAGCTTACTCCAGCCCGTGCCTGAGTCCTGAAGTGCACAGAAAGCAGTTCCATGTGTGTCACCTGAAGAACCTCAGTTTCCTCATCTATGAAATGGGATGGAACAGTTTCTGTGAGGGTCGGAACATGCACACAATGTGCTTAGCTCACACTTGTGCTCCAGAGACACTATCAGCATTAGTCCTTGAGTCCTATGTTACACTAGCTCATTCTTCACTTGGTCCCTGTCAAATGCGCTACTCTGTGTCACAGGGAAAACATCATTTCCTCTCCTCCAGGACTAGCCACAAGAGACAATTTCTACAATGTCATCTTCCTCGTCGGTCTGGAGATCATTTGGAAGTATATTACCTCCTCTTCTATACGTGGAGGTTATTAGAGTATAAATTGTTGTTGTCCCATGTGGGTCAGGCTCGGGCATGTGCACAAGGGTTTGCTTCATGTCCTCTCCACAGCATGCAAGCAGAGAGAGAATCAAGGGTGCAGAGAAGAAAGCATTGCTCAGCTCTTGGGTGCCACAATGGATCATTGGGGACATTATTTCATATGACTAAATAAATGTTTAAATAACCCTAAATCTGAGCTTCCCTATCATACAGTGTCACACGGTCTTGCTAAGAAATTACTTGAACAAACTCTTCTCTGAGGACAGTGCTCATAAGCCCCTTAAAGGGTCTAGAAACAAGACACATTTTTATCTTTAAAAAAATGCTTGAGATTTTCTGTGGTACTCCATAAAAATATGATCCTATTCTCTCTCCCCCTTATCTGTTTCTTGTTTCTTTCTATTTCCGTCTTCCTTATTTCTACCTCATTGTCTCTGTCTCTGTCTCCCCGCCCCCCCTCATATGTGTGTGTGTGTGTGTGTATCATTCTCATTCTCTCTGTCCTATGGCTTATCACATATTAGGCAAGAATCCCACCACTTAGCCACAACTCCAAGCCCTTTATATTTTGAAACAAGGTCTATCTAAATTAACTAGTCTGGCCTTGAGTTGTTATTCCCCCTGCATGCCTCAGCCTCCAAGTAGCTAAGATTATAGCCCTGCACCATCAGGCCTAACTTCATAAAATGGATCTTTTTGTTGTTGTAATGTGTAAGAGAGCATGGCGTGTTATAATGTGACAGGTTTTACAGTGTGTGTGTGTGTGTGTGTGTAATGTAATGTATTGTTATGTGACAGGTCTGACAGAGGAAGGGCAAAGAAAACTTAGGCATAGAGTACCTCAGATCATTTGACATTTTACCTGATTAGTTTAAACAATTTACAGTCAGATAAGGTAGAATTCTCAGAGAAGAATCCAAGTGTATCATATGCCTCCAATTCCCCAGGACAGCACCTGTGGCCTCACCCAATGACCATGGCCTAAATCAAGAATAGACATTCACAGCCACATACTGGCCATATTCTCTTGCTAATCTTTGTTTTTACTTACTTATTTGTGTATGCATGTATGTCTGTGCATGATATATGTGTGAGTGTGTGTGTGAGTATATGTGAATGTGTGTGTGTGTGAATGTGTTTTGTATGCATGATGTGTGTGTGTGTGTGTGTGTGTGTGTGTGTGTGTGTGTGTGTGTGTGTGAATGCCACAGCACATGTACAGAAGTCAGGAAAATCACCGTGGAGTTGGTCTTAGGCTTCTAGCTTTACACGGATTCCAGGGACTGGACTACTGTCTCCAGGCTTGTGTGCAAGTGGCCTTTCCTATTGAACCATCTTGATGGCTCCTCTTGATTATTTTTTTATTATCGAGGGTATAAGCAAGGGAAACAGGAATGAATCAGAAAATCCCCCTTGATTCTGGGATTCCTAAAGCATTGTGAACCTGCAGGTAACATGAAGCACCTGGTTATGTCATCCCTCTGAAGGCACAGTGTAGATGACATTGCTCTATGACACTCATGAGAGCACCCACATGCTGATGGCAGCATTGGGTCTCCAGCAGGGACACACTCACCCACGCTGTCACCTTGTTTGCTCACAGTGGTGGTGTTCTTGTTGTTCTAACTTGTTTTGTTCTCTGGCCCCAGTCATTAAGAGAAAAGAGCTCAGGATGTTTCCCTTGGCTGTTTCAACAACAAAATCAATCACAGCATAGGTTCTGTTCGGAGCCACTATTTTCCATATTTCTTTCTGACCAAAAGATGAGCCCTCAGAGATGAATTAATCCATTTACATAGGCTCATAAAGCCCAAGACCACACTGACTGTCAGCCTGTACTCTTTTAACTATCTACTGGGAAAAAGAAAAAAAAAAGCCCCTGGCAAAACCCGAAACCCCAGGATACATGGGAAAGAGTCCCATTCCTTTCTGAGATAGAAACAGGATCTCCTCTAAGGAACTCCAGTGTGCAAGTCTTCTAATCAGGCAAGGACCAAAGAGTCAGACACAGTCCATGCTGATCCAAGCTAACATGTTGGCCTCTGCCCAAATGTTGAATGAAGCACAACATAATTATCTGAATGAGACACCAAAGCAGAGAAGGCCCAGTGGAGGCGGCATTAAAATAATCACCAACACACAGGGCCCAGTCTTGTTAAACACCCAGTGAGGATCCAAGCTAGAGAGGTTTGGATCCACACAAAGAGAATTTGAGAACTGGTTGACTTCTGCTCTTTGTGGAAGCCATGGATTCCAAGAACAGGTTTGTGCTCTTTAAAAAGTCTTTATAATCTCAGTAGCAACGATCTCTGGCACTCTAGTATTAATAGTATGGCCAATTTAACATTTCTTGACACTTTTAAATTGGAAGAGACCAGCCTGAGTGATATTTCAGGGCCAACGTCCCTTGTCCAAGAAGGTAAGGGCGGCCATTTTCCATCAGGAGCAGACTAATGTCACCATCAGCAGAACACTTCTTGCACAATGAAATCTGTCCTGCTTTGAAGGCCACACTCCTTCAAAGACAGTGTGGAATTCATTGGAGTAAATACATATGATGGAAGACTCCTGGTTAGACTGGGCAGGTCCAGTCATAAGATCTATTAGTTGCTCTTTGTGGGTGGAAAGAGGATGATGTCATAGCTATAGCCACTTCTCTGTGCCACACCTGTGAAGGTCATGGGCTTCACTGTGGAACTTGTACGCCCCCAGCCATGTAACACTGGTCTTCTGCCATGAATATGCTATGAATATCTGGCTCTCACGAGCAGAGGTGTGTAGCGCCCTCTCTTCCCCTTGATCACACCTTTCCTGCTTCCTGAATTTCATCCTTTGTGAGTTAGCTGTGCTCACTACTCTGCTTCCTGCCCTCTTCCCTCAAGGCTCCCCATTTCCTCTCACAAGCCTCATGGGCTCACCCATCATCTCTGCAGTTCCCTTTCAGACCAGCTTCCCCAGCTTCTCCCTTCTCCCAGCTCCAGGTCCACCTCCACCACCTCGTGCAGGTTTCCGTTTGGTCGTCTTGGCATTCCCCCAAACACAGGGCGTCTACAAACTGAAACTGTCCTCCCACTCGGGCAGCTCCCCGTCTACCTGCCCTCGTGACCCCTTTCTGTTGGAGCTGATTATGCCTTGCCTGCATCTCAGCTCGGTTCTGAGTTCACCGCACGTGGAGTTATTCCTCGTGCTCATCTTTCTCTGACATAGCTCTGATGTCTGCACTCCCCTTTCTGCAACTGTCGCCAGGACCTCGAGCATCAGCCCTCCTTCCAAGTGACTGTCTCGACTCCTTGCTCATCTCCCTGCCTGTCCCTGCTCTGGTCAGGTTTGCATGCCACCTCCAGACTGTCTTGCCTTCTTGCCAACAATGATAGCATAACCCTCCTCCCAACTGGCATTTGAGACTTTCGTGTGGAGTTTTTTCAACTCCCCCTTTCCATCCACTCTTGTTCCTTCGCCCAATACTCCAATTGCATCTGGGCTGTCCATAAGGCTCCTGAACTCCCCTTACTCTGGACTCTACCCATTCCCCTCCCTTTCTATCATCACACTCCCTTCAATGCTTTCTTTCACTCAAGACTAGACTCCAATCCCTCCCACATTGCTTGCTCCTCTTATTGTAGGGTCTCCTCCATTGAACCTGGAGGAGAGCTTTCCCTGTAGTCCACAGTGATTTTTTTTCATAGCATACTTCAGAAAGTGCTTTTGGTTTTATTTGCTGTCATTGTTTCTGGTATTGGGAGTCGTACCCAGGGACGCGTGCATATTAGGCAAGTTATGCTCCCAGTCTTAATAATATTTGTAAGCCCCTATGTCCTGGAATTCAATGGTCAGATTTCAAATTCTAGCTCTTCTGTGCACTGATGATGCAATATTAGTGCCCCAACCCCACCCCCTCTCTCTGTTCTCCTTGTCTGTGACATGGGGATGCCTGGGCCTGTTTTGCTGCATCGCTACGAGACTCAACAAAAGATCATCCATGCAAGCCTTCGAGCTCAGTGCCGACCACATGAAACAGACTGATCAGCCTGGGCTCTTATTATCTTCTTTATTATGCCCATTCACTTCATAATAGATCAGGAAATATTATACATAAAAAAAACTCCTGGTAAGAGTTTCTCTAGCAATTATTGTTTCCTCTTTTGCTATTTTTTAGCCTTTCTATAAATCACATTTGCTCTGAAATGTATTGTTGCTGCTGTAACCACAGCAACAGCAGGTAATGGAGTATTAGGAGAATGCTAAGTGTTACACGATTCTCCCTCCCAACCATGGGGCAGGGGAGGAGAATATGAATTACTATGAATTACTATCTTTTCTTTCCAGATAAGGTAAATGGTTGTCCAAAAGCTAGTGGCCTAACCAAAATTCTGAGTTGTCAATTCACCTAGAACATTTTAGATTCCTGAGACTGATTTCCTGAACCTTCTAAATCTAAACCCTAAAGGATATCTATCCTGGCTCAATAGCTTGCTTATAAAGCAGATGAGGGAATGTTAACTGACACTTCAAGTTTTAGTTCATATGTTTGTGTTGGATGGCTCCCTGCAGACTTAGGAGGAGGAGGAGGCAGAGTCAGGGCCCTTCTCTGAGAGGTATAGCCTTAGCTGTTCTCTTAAGCCCTCCCTTTTTTGTAGAAGGGCACTCATCTAGCTCTTAAGTGATACGAATGGGAATTTCTGTTTGTTCTTTACGGTCCAAAGAATGATTTGCAACTAGCCATACTTTCTGATTTAGATGGGTGTGTTACACATAGCAAGTCAATGTGAATAATAAGGTGAGGGAGAAAGAGCCTGTGGGGGAAGGGAGAAAGAGCGTGGGGGGGAAGGGAGAAAGAGCATGGGGGCAGGGGTAGAGGGAGCACATGAGAGCTGGGGTTCTCAAAAACAGTCCCAAGCCGAACAGAGTATCTGATAAAAGAACAAGTAGCAGCAGGTAGAGTTTATATCGTCAACCCAGGCGCTCGGGTCATCCAGCAGGAACAGCCTGGGGAAGTGGAGGCAGCCTGCTGGAGTTCCCCATCGAGCTTTCTCTCCACAGAGAAGCTTCCCAAGGCCCAACTTCGGCCTCCCTTTCTACCATAGGCACTCTTGGATCAGGTAGTGAGGAATAAGCTCTGTTGGAAACGGTTCACCTTTCAGCTGCTCTCAGGGGCCCCGCGTTCTTACTGTTGGGGGCTGTTTTGCTGTTCTTTTCCCCCTACCAGAGTTAGGAGGGCCAGCCAACTCCCAGACAGGAGATCTTGGAGAACGCTTTGTAACTGACAAACACAACTTGTGTCTGAAATGGAGTGGGAAGAAACCCCACTTCAAGACCCAGATTCCTTCTCGGTGAGCTCAAAGAACGCGTGACAACTGAGCGTGCATTACACCAGAGTTCACGTTATGGCTTATTTTCAAGAAGGGACTGCCCACTAAGACACGGTACTAACCATAGTTGCCTTCCCAGAGAATTCTGTCTGCTGATAAGCAAGTAGCTCTCAAACTTAACTTTATAGTTGTATCACCCAGAAAGCTGATTTTTTTTGGGGGGGTCTGGACCTCATTTAGACAGTAACTTATTTGATCCAGGGGCAGCCAGGCCCAGATATATATGAGCCTTCCAAGTGATTCTAACATACAGCCAATGCTGAGGACTCTTCTGAACTTAGGGCCTTGCTTTACTTCTTGAGCAAGTCTTTACATGAAAGTGAGAGCTGACAGTATCTCTAATTTGGAAGAGAGCATACCCATGTGTCCAGGCTCCTTGCGGGCAGCAATTAGCTTGGTCACAAATGCACAGAAATGTCTTAATTGTCAACTCTGGTAGCTATCCTGAGAACCAAAGTGCTGGTCTCCTGTTAACTAAGCAGGCAGGCAGTGCCTAATGACTTCAGATCTGAAATATCTGATCAAACATTCTCTTTTACGCAGTGTGATGAAAATTGTACAAAGGCCTATTTCCACATGGGGAAAGCCCACTTGGCCCTGAAGAACTACAGCAAGGTAAGCTCTTAGCTTGGTGATAAGTTGGTTACATGCTAATCCACCTTTTAGGGGTTTTCTGAAGTTCCCAGATAATACAGTTGGGAAATCTGGGACAGTCCCACCAGCTGTAAGAGTCTTGTCAAAGCACTGGTTCAACTTCCTCGGAGAGAAGACATGAACAACAAGAAAGCAAAATTCACTCATAATCTCATTACTCCAAACGTATGTGTGTACTCACTGCAGCATCACATGGCTAATCACAGTGTTGGGGATGGTGAGGGTGATAGGCAGCAATGGGATCATAGCTACCAAGCCAGTATCTCCTAGATTGGATATGGGACTGAGGAGATACTGGGTTCAGCATACCCACGTCTAAGTGGAATAATGCTTTTTTTTTTAATGTGATAGTTTGTATTGTGTTCAACCTCTATTTGTTATTCTGTGAGTTCTTGAGCATGATATGGGCAAGGGGTGGGGAGCACACACGATGGCCCAGAGGTCAGAGGACAACTCTAGAGTCATTTCCCACCTTGACGTGGATTCCAGGGAATCCAACTGAGGTCTCAGCTTAGCAGACTTGGGTGACCTGGTAAGCCATCCATCCCTCTTGCCCTCTTCTAGCCATCCTTACCCTGCTTTCTAGAAAATCCCCGATCAACCTTGAAGATAGGAGTGTTTTATTTCCTTAGGATTTTTTTTTCCTCTTGGAGATTGGTTGGATATTCTCTCAGGATTTCTTATATATTTTTTGAGCGATATACTCTTAGCCCCCAAATCTCCCCTGAGCTAGTCTTTCTTTCTCTAGAATCTTTCTATCTAACCATTCCCTCAGTAAGAGCCCACTGTCAAGTTGGTCCTGATTTGGTCAGTGACTGGAGTCTTCACTAGTTATATTTTGCAGCCTGTACCTCTAAACCCCAGGGTGTTCTCCTCTCCTATTCCTGGGTCTCAATCAACAGCCTCCAACCTACAGTTTTGCTTATTTCCTGACTCCCCTGGGCATAGCTGATGGGTTCTTAGTGCAAATATCAAATCTAAGTTTAGCATATACATTGTGATTATTCTAACCTCCGGCAGACATGATCCACAAAAAGACCGGGTAGTTTTCATCACAGTTTGTATTTAACAAACAAGTTTCTAAAATGAAGTTTGAAAATAGTACCTGAAGTGACCACAGAACCTGAGAAGAGAAGCCCAAACAAAAATATCTAAAGCTCACCTCCCTCCCTGACTGCCTCTGTGCTGGGAGCAGGGGGTGAATAGGAAGAGATAATGAAGGAAGCAAGCCCTGTGGTACCCAGTGCCTGCCCTGTAATCATGGTACCCCCTGATCACCTCTCAAGGTCTTCTTTCTGTTTTCTAGTCTAAAGAGTGTTATCAGAAGATCGCAGAGATAAACCCCAAACTGAAGGCACAGGTGAAAGGTGAGAAGGTCCCTGCTGCTAAGCACCATCCTTGGTACTCCATTGGGATGCCCTCCCTGCCCTCTCTGCCCTGGCCAAGGCCACACACAGCCTTGCCTTTCCCGCACGGCCCAACCCTCTGTGTTAGCAGGTCCGCTCTGCTCAGCCTCCCTCTGTGCGCCTGTTCAGACTTATTTCTTTATTTCTTGCCATCTTCCAATATATTTCTAGAATGCCCCAAACTTCTAAATGGTTAAGACTCTGTGTTTAGATCTTACATTACTTCTAAACGGCCTCTTCCTGAAGGAGAGTCTGAATTATTTTCTTGCTTTATACTTCACATCCTTAAAAGGAAGGAAGGGGTCAGGCAAGGGCAGGAGACAGAAGCAGAAGAGAGGAGCCCCTTGTATGCTTCTGTCAATTGTTAGGGTGTTGTTTGTTTCTCTTTTCCCTGCTTGTTTTACTAGAACACCTAAATCAAGTAACTCTTCGAGAGAAAGCAGATCTCCAAGAGAAGGAAGCCCAAGAATCTCTGGACTCAGGAAAGAACACCGCAATGACAACCAAAAATCTCCTGGAAACCCTATCCAAGCCTGACCAGACGCCCTTGTTCTATGCAGGAGGCATCGAGATTCTGACAGAAATGATGACTGACTGTAAGTTAGATATGAGTGCGGTCTGAGGAGCATGATCTGTGTGAAGGCATGGCGCCCGGAGATCTGGCTTCCTGAGACGAAGATTCCCTTCCTTCTACAAATATTGATGGAAAATCTACTCTAATATAGGTGCCAACCTCCACCTCTGCCCTCTTCAGGGGGTGCGCTGACTCAATGCTCAGGCAGGAAGCACCACACATACAGCACAAGATACAGACAAGGTGTGCTGCTGCTCCATATGTGCCTATATTGCACACTCAAACCACATGGTGTATTTATTTATTTATATTCATATTTATACTCATATTATTATGTGAATATATATGAATTATTATTTATATTAAGAATAAGTATGAATATATTATTTGAGTAATATATGAGCATATTACTCAAACATTGTATTTATATTCACAGATATAAATATTGAATACATCAGTGCACCTATTCTATAAATTTTTGACACATCTCGCTTACATTCCCACATCCGCTCTAACATCCCATACCATGCACACACCCTAAACCATGTAGAAACAGAAGAAATTTTTATGATAAACTATAGAAATCACCCCAGCTGCACTTAGCAGCTGCTTGGAACATGAAAATAGTTGCAGAGGAAACATCTCAGTCTCCTAATGAGATCACGCCATCCTGTAACCAGTTCCTACAAACACTAATGACAGAGATCAAACAGCTTTGATTGCCCAGTGACAGGACATCATCTGTACAAATGGATGGAACCTCTGGTCCCTCTTCAGTATAGTACAGAGGCAGCCCAGATTGCCCCCTCAGCAGCTTCTAAGAAACTGCAATTTCTTATCCAGAGCCCAGAAAACAGCTTCGAAATAAATATATAGTCAGATGGCTTCCCGGTTCTTTCCAGAGATTAAAAACAGCTCTCTAAAGACTTCGGAGTAATGAATTGAGATGCAGACATTTTTCTAAGCAGTCCCTCTGGGTGCCACACATTGAGTGACCAAGGACAATTACATTTCTGAGTGTGCAAGTCCAGCCTTTCCCACTGGGATCTTTTGATGGACTTGGCTACACTGCAGTTCCTTCCTGGTAGGTAAGGAATCTGACTTGGTTCTTGTGGATTTGTTTCAGGCACAGAGAGAACATTGTTTAGAACATACGGTGGATTCAACATCATCAATGACCATGAGGTCATTAGAAGGTAGGAATCTTTGGAAAGAGTCAGATATCTATTAAGGAAAGAAAGATAGCCATGTGCTAAAGCAGATATTGACCACACAGCCAAGGCCCTCTGTGCCCTTGCTCCTCAGAGGTGACCCCTGAAAGAGCACATGTGAACTACCTTGAGCCTCAGAGCCTTTTGCATCATGTTGCAGCTGATGGAGTGAGCCCATCCCACAGGCCCTCTCCATACTTCCCAGTGAGACAAGCACAGGTCCCACTGGTTTCCCACCAGCGTCTTGAAGAGTCTCCTTTATTCCGTTTTTTCATTTTGGAATTTACTGGTCGTTTAAGGAAGCAGAAGCAACTGGGTACTATCTGATTTTATTTAGAATTTAATCTAAAACAAAACCTACATGGTAGGAGGTGGGGCACTGTGTTTATTCTATATTGTGCTGAGATAGACCAGAAGGCTTAGGATCCTAACAGGTGTTGGATGTTTGGATGTTCACTCATCACCGATAGCCCCTAGCTTTCCTCTATGCATCCATCCCTACCTTTTCAACCCTTGGCTGTTGACCTGGAACTTTGGAGTAGGTGATGGGCAGCTCCTTGGTTCTGGTGACCTGTGGATATGCCTTTTTTGAGGGGGTCGGTCTCACTATGTAGTTCTGGATGGCCACTCTTTCTCTATGCAGACCACACTAGCTTTGAACCCACAGAGATTCACCCATCTCCAGTTGAGTGTGAGGAATTAAAGGTGTGTGCCACCAAGTCCAGCTTAGATGTGCATAAAAAAATTCTCTTAAAGTCTTCATAAGTAGTCCCCAGTGAAAAGAAAGCAAAATGATTCCTAGCCTCCACGTTTCTCTCCCTATCTTCTTCAGGTGCCTCTTCTTAACAGGAAAAGATGCAGTCGAGGAGGTTCTCTGCGTATCCGTTCTAAAGCTCTGGCAGGAAGTGTGCGTTGACAATGGTAAATCTGGCTCCTCCTCCTTGATTGTTAGTTATGTGCCACCGAAATGAAAGCTGCGTGGTCCACCATAGGAGTTCTCCCCAAATGTCAGGACTGGGAGGATTAGTGTCTACGCTTCCTTGCCTTTTCCCTCCAAAAAGTACATGGATCAAAAGCAAGTTCTGTATTGAGTTCATTCCCCAGCCCTCACCTCCTCCTGGCTTTCCTCCTCCTCATTGTCCTCCTCCCCTTCCCTCCTCCTCCTCTGACTCAGACACCTAAGTGGAGAGTGGGCAAGATCACTGTCAGCTTAATGATTACCTGCCCCCAGGGCCTCTGCTTGCTCTGCAGACTCATGACTTCTGCTCACGTCTTGAGCGATGGGGATGGATGGTCTGTTTAAAGATACTTGGTTCTGCTGACCACAGCAGCCCTTAAAGCACCTGGAGATCTACGACTACTAGCCAGCCAGCCTTTTTGGACACTGATGAGCATCTGTCACTGAAATAGGAAAAGGCCAGAGGGATTTTATTTTGTCAACTCTTTCCTTTCTTCATACAGCATCCTCCAGAGTTTATTAAGTCCTTGCGCAATCTTACTTAGTCACCTTTATGGCTTCCATGTATATTGAGATTTTAAGTTATTTCCTTCATCTCTTAAAAATACGTTTCATAAGAATGGGGTTGATTTTGAGATGGGAAACACTAGAAATGAAAACAATGACAGGGTGGAGCCTGCAAGTAGTGTGTGCATGCACAGGTCCAGCCAAGAATGAGGAAGCAAGCTCCATTCTTTCAGTTGAAGGACTGAGAACTGACGGTAGGCTATAGACAACTAGCTAGCTTATCAGGAAGCCCAGTTACTGGAAGGGATCAGTAGATAAAACCAAGCATCAAGGTTTGATTCTCAGAACCCGAATGAATTAACAACAGAAAAACCCAAAACAGGTGTAGTAGCATGCTGGGAAGGTGGAGACAGGTAGATCCCCAGGGCTCTAAGATCAGACAGACTAGCCTATTCAGTGATTTCCATGTCAGTGAGGGAAGCATTAAAAAAAGAGAGAGAGGAAAAAAGGAGAGGAGAAGAGATTTAAATGATGCCTAGTGATGACTTGTGAGGTGTCCTTTAGCCTACATACACACACACACACACACACACATATACACACACACACTCAAACCAAACCAAACCAAAAAAAAAAAATGAATTATCAAAGTCCCTTGCTCAGGGTGTGTGCTTCCCAAGATTCCTAAAGGGAGGTGAGGAAAGCTGCGATCCCTCTCTGTGAATCAGACACAATAACCCAGATACTTTTGTTTTTGTAAGCCTTAGAGTTATGCCATTTTAATATCTGAGAAATATTTTCACCTGAGGTATGCAGGTGCTGTGTATCATACTTATGGAATCTTGACACGTCCAACTCAAAGCCTTTTTAAAAGAAGCCAGAGAATGTGCAAAACCAGAAACATGAGAATAAATCAAAGGCATATTGTTGGTCAGGGAGAGACCCATCCCACCCACAGTGACATGCCTCCTCCACCAAAGTCATACCTCCTAATCCTTCTCAAATAGTTCCGCCAACTGGGGACCAAGCATTCAAATATTTTAGCCTTTGGGGGGGTCACTTGCATTCAAATCCTCACATCTTGGGAATCATTACCTCCCCAAATCCAAGAAACCAAAGCTTTAACACAGGACCTTTTGAGTATTATTTCTGATTCAAACCATGATGTCATCTCTCCAGTGCATTCTGCTGCTTTTCATTACTTATACTCCTGCCTATGTTCTGTCTGTGCCCATATGCCTGCTCAGAACACAAAGCAAGCAAAATTTAGTGTCATTGGATTTCAATGTTAGTACTCTGGAAAGAGCTTCCCGTCGAGGACAGGGAACACTGTTCACATGATGTTTTAGGTTCTTGAGAAGAAGACAAATGGTTGCTCAGGCCAGTTTTGGAGAGGCTCTGGTGTCTTGTTAAGCCAAATGCTTTTCCTTTATCCCATCCCATGTCCCCCCACTGAGAAATCCTTTATAATAATGATAACAGTATAGCTAATCTATGAGAGCCAGTCTCTGTCTAGCCATCAGTCAGTGGCCCCCTGAATCCTCATAAAAACTCTTAACAGGTAGGTCATTGTCAAGCTGAGGACCTCAGAAGTTAGTTATCAGCAAAGGTCTTCACTCTGCTTATTCAGACACACAAGGTTGGCCCTGGAGTCCAGGTCTTAGGGGTAACATTATGCTGCATTATGCTGCTCTTTTGGGTGGTGGACAACAGAACTGACTTAAATGCTGTCACGGCAGCTCGAGGCCACTAACACCTGTGTTCTGCAGAGGAGAACCAGCGCCTGCTTGTGACCCACCCCGATATGGCCAGGCTGCTGCCTTCTTTCATGACTTCCAGAATCCTGGTGATTCAACAGCAGAGCCTGGCCCTGCTGCTGCAGCTCACCCAGACGGAGAATGGCCGGAACCAAGCAATCAAGCACCTTGACATGACCCGGTAAGCCTTTGTAGGTGGGATCTTCCTTATGACCCTGACGTTACCACAAAGTAGACAAGGTCAAACTGCCCATCCCCCCTCCTGTCTCTTGTGTCTAGTTGCCATCAGATTGTCATGAGCCTTCATAAAAGACAACAACAGAAGGAGCCTTTGAGGGGAGTCCTGTCAGGAAGGTTCTCAGACCAGCTCCTGGCTGATCTCAGAACCACGCCCAGGTTCAATTCCGCACAATTAAGAGACCATTGAAGCTGCCAGAGGCAGCATTTCTATAGGCAGACAGAGAACCCAGCCTAGAAATGGACCACTTGCTCCTTCGATGTTAGACTCAGGCCCAGCATCACCCTGTCCCTCCCCTTGCTTTTCATCTGCTCTTCTGTTTGAGGCAATATTGGTGGCTTGTTTTTCATGTCCTTCAGCCAGTTCTGAAGGGATAGAGTATTGATTAGTCAAACAAAGGCTTTTCATGAGGCTCTTCCTGAGATAGAGACAGATAGGGATCATGTGTGCCTGAACCACAATGTACCTGAATCACAGTGACTCTTTCAAATGTTTTAAGAGTTCGTGCTTGCTACCCTCTTCAGAGTAGGCAGGAGAAGTCACACCAAGTAACAAGGCCACATCTCCCAGCTGTCCCCTGGTTCTTGCTCATTGGAGCCCAGTCCCCACTCTCAGTCCTCTGTAAGAAAAGGAGCCAGATCTCCTTGGACCAGGCTCGGCCCCTCTCACCTGTCCATCTGGTGGGGAATTCATTGTATGCCAAGGATAGGGTGGTCCCCTTCTTCCTGTTCCCATTCAGTCATAGCCCCAGTGCGTACCAGGAAAGGCCTTGGCAACCCTGAAGCTTCGCCCACCAGGCAGGTGGGTTGCTAGTAAAGGTCTCCAAAAGCATGTGGACTTTTCAGGTGACTCCCAAGCCATCATCTCAATCCTATGATTTTCTCGGAAACTATCTTTTGTCTCTGAGCAGCTACAGCTGTAGTTGTCTTATGACTTTTGCCATAAACTATCTTTGAATTGCCACAGTCTCAACTTGGACTTCTCCCGCGTCTTAGAGATCAGCAGGGCCTGTGGCTCACCTTGGTCCATACAGTCCTGAGAACTTTTATATCGGCAGGGAGACCTCAGTTCATTGCCTTCAGCCTCACTAGTCTTAGTCTTGCTAATATCCATCTTCAGACAAGTGAGAAGGAGGTATGATTGGTTCTCTGAGCTGGAGTGAGGGTGTTTGAAGCAGGACAGAGCATTGCACGCCTCACAGAGGTATGCAGATCACCTTCTTACCCAGATGTTGGGAACTGGCTAGAATAGGTCTCCCATTTTCTAGAAAGCACTGGTATTTAAGATTCACACAGTCTAGTGCTTAACCCTCCTATGTGTTTTTATCCATTTTTGGTCTGGGGGAGGTACATTGTCTTGTCTGTTCTGCATACTTGGAATGGTACTGAAGAGAGACGGTGGGGAGCTGGAGAACTGACTCAGCAGCTAAGAGCATGTACTCCTCTTACAGGAGACCCAAGTTCACTTCTCAGCACCCATATTGAGCAGTTCACCACCACCCATAACTCTAGCTGCAGATCTGATGCCTTCTCTGGCCTCTAAGAGCACCTTATATATTTATATAAATATAAATTCTTCATATTTTAAGAGAATTTTGATAGACTGGTCATATGGCTTTATGTTAGAGCCCTTGTCTGGTACATATTAGGACTCAGTCCTCAACACACCACCCTCTGCCCTCCAAAAACAAACAAATGAGCAAACAAAGCCACAGAGGTAGGTATATGTCAGTTTAGATATTTTTCTCCTGCCTTATGCAAACAATTTGACTAAAAGGAGCTTAAGTGAAACAGAGCTTGGCCTATCTTCCTTACTTTCCTTAAAAATAAAAGACTAAACACAACATTTAGCTTGTAGACTCCACAGTCAACATTGTGGTCTTTCCCTTCCCTTATCCCTGGGTGGGACACCAAGCCTCATGTCTGTGTTTTCACACAGCTTAGCTCCCACCAGATTTCCCCTTTTCATTAAGAAAAGCCAAGGCTTACTTCTGTTGGGTAGACTTGTGTCCTGGACTACCCAGGAACATTGTGTAGGCTTCTGTAGCAGAGTCAGGCAAATTGGAATGGGGACGTAGTGACTGTGAGTCTGGCCAACTGACAACTGCCACCATAATAAAGAGCCACCAGGCATCCCTATCTGATACTTGGTGAGAACCAAATAATGCTTTAATGATCATCTTTCTCTCTTTAGGGTAGATTGTTCAGAGTGCTAAACAGGGAACTGTAGTGAAAAAGTGGTCTTCTTGAGCCCATTCTCTGAACTCTGGTTCATCTGCTGAGACAATAGCTTGTCAAGAGAGCAAAAAATATGCCTCAGGGCAAGATGAGGTCAAAAGAGCCACACTGTCCTCTGTAGGTAATAAGAGCAGTTAGGAGAAATGTTTTGTCACAGGGTGAAGAAGCTTGTTGTTTTTGTCTCCTAAGGCTAAACCAGAATGGCCCTGACCGCCGGGCGGCGGTGGCGCACGCCTTTAATCCCAGCACTTGGGAGGCAGAGGCAGGAGGATTTCTGAGTTCAAGGCCAGCCTGGTCTACAAAGTGAGTTCCAGGACAGCCAGGGCTACACAGAGAAACCCTGTCTCGAAAAAAACAAAAAAACAAAAAAAAACAAAAAAAAAAAAAACAGAATGGCCCCGACCATGGTCTGTCCTTGGATGACCCTGACTGTGGTCTGTCCTTGGATGACCCTGACTGTGGTCTGTCCTTGGTGCTATTCAGGTTCATCAGCATTCATTATCAAGACCAAGAAAACAGAACTAAATTGGTAGAGGAGGAATCTGGACTAACTCCAAAGCAAATTATTTCTGATGGATGAGCACTGGAGTACACTCTTGAAGAAGTCAAGGATTTTCAGGAGCTTGGGAACACCTGAGCTTTAGACCATATAGCCCTGCCCCAACCACCATGGGTGTCCCTCTGCAGAGTACAACCCAGTCCATGCACACTCCCCTCTGTTGAGCTGTCCCCATTAGATTTGGCCCAGGTGATAGGACAGCTCAACAGACAAGAGGTCTCCCCAGCTAGTTAGGGTGTGAGTCACCCCCCACCCCCAGGTAACCCATCTACTGCCAGAGCTACTGTGACTATGTTGCCTATCCCATGGCCTATTCCATGACTCTCTGTCACAAAGCCTGCCCAGAATATGAGGGGTCTGTAGATCAAATCCTGCCTCTTGACAGCATTATGGGCCCCACACTGGGCTTTTCTAGTTCAAGTATCCAACTTCCTCTACCAATCCTCAGGGGATTCAGCTCTTGCCAGAACAATTTGCTAAACAGATTCTATACCTTAAAAGTGGGTGCCTGCTACATTCCCAGATATCCAATCCATAGGCCTTTTCCTGTCTTGTTGTCACTCCACTGTTCTTAAGCATCTGGTCCTCTTGATCAGAGTCTTCTCAAACTTCATACTGTGGCTGTCAGTATCACCCATCCTGTCCCTTCCCCTCCATCATTGCTTTTCCTTCTATGGTTCCTGTACTAATCCCTCCCCACCTTATACCATCATCCAAACCAGGAACTCCAGGATCCTATGCTAGCTCTTTTCTTGTCTGTGACTTGAAGAGACAGAGTCTATGTCTTAAAGATTAGATAACAACACACTTCTGTTGCTAGATCCTGCCTCCTTGCCTGTGAACAGCATAACAAAAAAAAATGTGGTTCTTTTGGGTCTGTCTCTTTCACCTGAATTTTCTATTTTAGCATAGAGCATATAACCATCCAGTTGCTAAGTCAGAATTCTAGAGTTGACTTCTACTACCCTCTCTATGGTCATAAGACCATAGCTTCTCAGTCCTTGCTCATTAGCATCTCCTGGGTCTCCCTAGTCATGCTCCTCCTCCACTCCTCATCATTCCCTCTCAGTTTTTGTTATGCCTCCTCCTGTTTAATAGCACCTCTCATCCTGTCGCTGCCTCATCCGGGTTCCATAACCTTTCTTGTCAGGACCTTTACTCCCTGGTGGGATTCTCTGTCCCTCCCTGTGTCCTACCTCCTCTAATCTGGCCTCCATTAAACCAGAGAAGAGATGTTTCTAGAATGCACACTGGTCCTGTTTCCTACTTAAAATTCTTGTAGCTGCCTGCAGCTACATGCGAACCGGTGACCTGTAAAAGATACTTAGGAATGGGTGGGGAGGAAGACGAAAGAAACATGGACCAAGACAACACAGCTGTTCAAAGTCCACCTTTACTTAGGAGAAACAGGAGATATAAGCTTTGGGGGCGTGACCCTCCCTCCCAAAGCTGCGAGTCTTGTCAGCAGGTCTCCGCCAGGCTGAGAGATGTTACCATAACAGCTCTCAGGAAGATGTTACTTTCACAGGGTCTGCTACTCTGCAGGAGATGGCGACTGACCCCTTTTGCAGGAAGCTGCAGCTCCTTTGAAGACAAAGGATTGTTCCCGGAGCTCTGCCAGCTCCGCCAGGTGGGGGGAGGTGTGGCTGGAATTCCTCCACTCAGTGTAAATGAAATGCAGGCAGCTGAATTATACCTAAAGGCTATATGGCATTACAATGACTCTCTACAAATTCTAAAGTGACTCTCCATTGCCCTTAAGACTAACTCATGAGAGTCACCTGGGGCCTGGTTTAAGTGCAACCTTCCAGAGATTTAGGGCTTAAGGGTAGTCTTAGAGTAGTCTGCATATCACCCTACCCTGGCCACTACCAGCCAGAAAGTCATCACTTGTGAGAGAAGGTGAACCTTGGAGCTTAAACCCAAAGTTTTTAGAAGACTCTGGAAGGCCCATCATAAACTGAACTCTGTCTAGTTCTCTCACCTCCCTGCCATCTACTCTCCTCTTGCACCCTAAGCACTAATGGTAAGGAGCTGATAGGTGTCCCAAAGATGCCTCACAGTCTGAGAGTACCTCAGGGTGTTCTGTCTGATGTGCCCTGTCTCCATGTGCCTGACACTGGCCTACAAGCTCCCTAATGCCAGAACAGTGTCTCATTTCATCTTTGTGGTCCTAGAACCAACCTCATTGTCTGGACAGTGGTCAGTGGTAGTTTAGCCCAATTAGATGAATGAATACATGATGATAAGTATCAGTGTTCTCTGAAGATGCAACTAAGACCACATATTGTTGAAGACCTTTTATCTTTATCCCCCCAATACACCTTGCCAGGGAGACTCTGAGGCCCTTAGCGTGAATCCATTCTAGCACGTTCCTAATGTTTTCCTTCATTGTTTGTCCATGTGTCACTGTAGACCAGGAGCTAGGTGCTGAGCACTGCACACAGAGATGCCCAGTTTGTTGGAGGGGACTCATCACTTTTAGTTCTGGTGTCCTGACAGTAAGTCCTCTTCGGGAAGCTTGTGGTTACATAGCTTTTTTCTGGCAACTGAACTGGACAGTTTACCCAGACTCTGTTTACGATCAACACAAAACCCTTGAATCTTTTCTGTATGAATCAGTAACAAAAGTGAGCCTCCCAACTCTGTTCCTCACCTACAATCTTCAGCTCTCAGTAGAGGACTCTAACTCTATTAAATCCATCTGCTATTTTCAGCAGCCTGTCAAGATCTCGTTAAATATTTATTCCATCATCTGTCTTATTAGGGGGCCTCCCACTTTAGTTATGAGTCGATTAGGAAGTGTGCCATTTAGATGTCGTCCAAGTTAATGAACTCAACTGAGACACAGCCATAGGGCAGAACACCAGAATCTCCTTCCAAGGTGGTGTCTGATTAATTAGTAAACTTACATTAAAACTGTTTATCCACCTGAGGCTTTACATGGAGTGCTGGAGCCATCTCAGAAGGATGGTGTCCACAGGTCCTGGGTGGCCATGGTGAATCCATCCTTTCAACTTTTCTTTCCCAGATGCTGAGGCTGGGCTCCTTACAAGGACAGCTTATTAGAGATGAGGAGGGTCAGAAGACAACCCATTCTGAGTTTTATCTTTTTAATGGCTCTTTGCAGACTGTGTGAAGCATTGCTGTCATTTCTTGACTTCTCAGATAAGAAGGCCAATACAGCCATTGGACTACTCACAGACTTGGCTCTAGAAGAAAGGTAATTGTTTTGTTTGTATAAATTGACAGTTCTTCAACCTGTGTTAAGCTGTGTGGTCTTTGAAAAAATGGCAGCACCTACCAGACTAATCTCCACATGAGCATTACAAGATTCACTGAGGATGGGGACTGATGGGTTCCAGAAGGCTACGGCCATCCACTCTCACCCCAGTCCCTCCAGGTAGAGGGTGATCCAATCCTCAGTGAACTTGAAGCCATAACACACAGTTACCCCTTGGCTCTATTGATTTTGCATCTGTGGGTTCAATCAATGACAGATCAAGAGTACTTCTAAAACTACTTCAGTACCAAACATGGGCAGACCTTTTTCCTTATCGTTCCCTAAATAATACATATGGTGGGTATTTACATAACACTTGTATTGCTTCAGTACCATAACTACAAATGATGAGAGATGGCTTGAAGCTCCCTGGAGGTTATACAAAGATTATATGCAAATAATATGCCATTCTATGTAAGGGACTTGAGCATCTGCACAGCTTGGTATTCATAAGTTCTTGGGGCCAATCTCATACAGACACTGGGGAGAATGACTACTGAAAACATTGTTTCTTGCAGTAAGCATATCAGTTGTGGCTCAGGGAAGCTTCCTGCCACTTGGTCAGTGCCTGGCCTGGTGCATAGTAACTGCTGACAATCCTGTGTTGAATGACTATGGGTGAGCAAGCAGAGAAGGAACTGGAAAATACCGTGCAGCTATCTCTTCCTGCCCTATGTTTTGACTTTAGCTGCTGAGGAGAAGATGGTGAAAATCCTAGATTTTGGAATAGTTATAAATTCTTAAGACATTTCTTGTCATTGTATACATTGTGAGTCTTGCCTAGAAATAGCCATGGAAGAAAGAACTACCATGCTTACGGGTCAGCCAGCTGGTGTAGGCTGGGAACGTGGAATGCTGCACCAGCATGTAGTGCTGTGTGTCTGGGCCTTCCCTGAGGCTGTGACAAGTGAATGTCCCTGAGGCTGTGACAAGCAAACATGTGTTCACAGTTTCCCACCTGCCCTGGGCACATGGGACACACAAACCCAAAGCAAGGAGGATGTAGTCAGCTCAACAGAAGCTGGGGGATTCCAGCAACTTCTCCAGACAAGAGCCACTCTGTGAGACCTGTTGTCTGATATCAAAGATACCTCTAGGCTTAGAAAAATTAAAGCCATGTGACAGACCCAGTGACTTTTAACTTTGGGCACTCATAATGAGTTGTGAATGCATAACCATAAGTCACATACGCCCTGTTCATAGCTCTCTGAGGTATCACCTGAGATGCCAGCCTCCTGGCATAGTTTGTGTCATTTTGAAATTATCCTGGCTGATGTTCTCTCAACAGATTCCAAGTCTGGTTCCAGGCCAACCTTCCAGATGTTCTCCCTGCTCTCACAGGTGCTCTGGTGAGCAAACCCCCAAGTCTCTCCTCTATGGCAGATACTTCTTTCCAGGACAGGGCTGTTGAAACACGATTTACATCCCAGCACCCTTGCTTTCTCTCAGCTTGATTAGTCATTTATTCACAGCTGGAATTTGCACAGTTCCAAGTTATTAAAACAACTGCAGACAGGACAAATAGAAGTGGCTTGTGGACCGCCCAGGGGAAACACTGCATGTGGATTGCATCTTACTTGACAGTAGAGAAAGAGAGTCCCTCTCCATCAGAGTCCTCCTAGCACAAAGTACCTCCATCAAGACAAGGATTTAGGGATGGAGCAAGGGCTTTCCCTAGACCCTGGAGGAGCATTATCATACCCCAGCATTTTTAAGCTGGTTGGTGGAGAAACCAAGTATATGACTCCATCTTGTTACCAGGGTGATTTCATTGATGTCATGGTATGACATTAAGCTAGCTGCTTAGCTCCTAGCCTTTTGGTAAGCAAAAGATATTTTTAGAAGATCCTATGGCATTGTTTATCTGCTCTCTGAGACATCTCTGAATCCACTTGTAGAATCGAGAACCCAAGTTAACCAGCCCCTCGGCCCTCTGCCAATGCATTGCTCTGATGGGAAACATCAGCGCTGAGCCTACTGCCAGAAGACACATGGTAGCCTGTGAAGAATTTGGGAATGCCTGCATGGACCTCCTGGTATCACAGCCTTTCTATTCAAAGTTGGTCTCCTGTCCTCTTGTGGGGCACTGGCTTCTAACAGTAATTCTGTTTCTGGGGCCCCATTGGCTTATTCCTACAATAGCTATAGGTTTGGTAGGATGGTGACCCCAAAGACCTCTAGCTTAAGTCTCCCTGACCTAGGGCGATTTGGAGGCTTTTCTGATGGAGCTGATCATTCATTTCCATAGCCCAGATTTCAATGCAAAACCAGGGCCAGCTAAGCCCAGAATGCCATAGCCACAGTATCTGAGACACCTTCTATACCTCCTAAGTTAATGCCAATTCCCAGAGTGAGTGTCTGTACTTCTACCACCATCTGAGTCCATGATATTGGCAATGTAAGGAGTATGGGTATCTCGAAACACTCATCTAAGGGAAGAGATGACCACGAAAAGGGGCAAGGCAGCAAGATGATTACCTTGTCTTGTTTCCAGGTCAAGTGTGAGGAAGATATGGACCTGTTCAGAGAGGTCACCTATACCCTCCTAGGACTCATCATGAACTTGTGTCTTGAGGTCTCCTCCCTCTCTGAGGTACAATGCTCTTGTTAACCTCCTTGGATCCCTGGGATGGACTGCCCATATCAATTTACTTGATTTGTTCACATATTCATAAGGTGACCAGAAGCATGGAGCCCTGAACATTAGCAGCTTGGAGACATGGAGGGATAGAGGGATATACTGTCACTTTGCTGAGGGCAAGAGTCACTCTTGTGTTCATTCAGAAAGATGTTCACATGCACAGAACATGTTGAGTCTACCAGGGGTTGCATTTATTGAGTCAAATAAGATGTCATCTGCTAATCCAGAACTAGAGGAGACAGATATGGAAGCAATAAAATAAACCCTGAATATGGACATGGGTGTTGTAGTTCCGAGAGAGTGGGTGACTCTATTTGATCGCTTGAAAAATACTCTACATGGGATTCTAACTGTCAGGGCTTTAAAGTTGCTTTTCTCCTATTCCCATGTTTATAGGACTGGGCTGTGAAGATGAGCAGGAAGTGCTTGTCCCTACTGAACAGCCAGGATGGAGGAATCTTAACAGTAAGTATCTCCAAAACCTGGAGTAATGGTTCCTGTCCTAGTACTGCGTTCATGTCAATAGGTCTTGTCCCATTTGTAGTCACCATCTTTGAAATCTCCTTGACTCTGAGGTACAGTGAGGGTGGGCTCTTCAAAGTGACGCCCACAAACACAAAAATGCCAAACTTTGCCTTTAATCTGAGAGAATTTGGGTATGCTCTGACACCTCCACATATACATGTGAGTCTTATAGAGTCCATGAACCCAAATTAAGAAATCTCTTGACTGTACAGTCTAGATTTTAATGAGCTGCTGCAATGCAACCTATGTCATTTATCCTATTTCAAGAGATTCTTTGGAGACATATGCTAGAATGACTTTCTGAATTCTGCTTCTGACACTTGGTTATGAAAACAAAGATGGTCCTGTGGTTAGGACAGAGGACATGAAGAAGCTAACATGGTTCAGGAGGCTGTTGGCCGTCACTCTGGGGTACACTCTTCACCTACTGTATCAGTGCAGGGCCTAACACCTAGTCAGACATACAGGACAGGTGTCAGAAAACAATCTTTTAAGACCTGCAGGCAGAGGAATTGGCTTCAGACCTTCTCATGACCTGTCATCCACCTGAGCATTGTGGCACATGCCATCCCACCACACACACACACACACACACACACACACACATACATACTCTCACATTCACACTCACACACATACACTCTAACTCACAGACATACATATACACTCTCAAACTCACACTCACATACACATGCACACTTACATGCACACATACACACACTGACACACACACTCGCACACATACACTCATATACACACTCACATACACGTTCACACATGTATTCACACACTCACACACAAACATACACACACTCTTCTCACACATACACAGACACATACCAATAATCATAAATAATTATAATTCTAAAAACTTTTTTAAATGAAATGAAAACTTGGAAGTAAAGCAAGTAAAATCTCCCAGAAAGTCAAACCAGAAGAGAGAGATATGGAAAGGTAAAGATAAATGAAAACTGAAAACTCCACGGGTCAGTCTTGGCAGTGGAGCATCCTCTAATGAGGACCCTGCTGATGCTGAGGTCAGGGAGGCACCCAGGAAGGACTGTCTCTCAGGGTTGAGTCCTGTGTAAAACTAAACTACACTGGGCCTCTGTGTATTTCCGGCCCTTTGAGCTGCCTGCCTGTCAGGTTTATTAAAAAAAGAACTATATTCTCTATGTGTTCTTTGCCCATTATATCATTTAAAAATCGAGGAGTAAATTTTGCTTCCAATACTAATGATTGCTTCTACCTGTGAAACTCCCTTTCATTAACTTTGAAAGTTGCCAGTGTTTCTGGACATGGAGTCTAAGTATCCTCTTTGTGTTCCCTCAGAGAGCGGCAGGTGTTCTGAGCCGGACCCTTTCATCCTCTCAGACCATTGTGGATGAGGCCCTGACAGCAGGAGTGGTCAAGAAAATGATTAAATTCCTGCGGGTAAAGTAACGACACTACTCACAACTTCTTAACTGCCTGAGATCACCTGTTCAACTCAGAAGGCAGGAAGAAGGTGGGCTGTTCGGTTAACATGGCAAGATGTCATCTCTGCCTGAATAGAGAGCCAAGTCTTCCATCTGTCTACCTTGACAGTGCCCCAAGCAGTAACAAAGACCCTTGAATGAATAAGCAAATTGTTCTTCTTCTTTGGCTACAGTGGTAAAAACTGCTTGTCCTCCATACCCAGCATGAAACATGCAGCCTCTGTCCTTGAACAAGGTACATTAAACAACTTTTGGCAAGGTCCCTTAAGGCAATTATTTTGCTCATGGATTCCTGGTACCTTCCATCCTTATCTGGAGTGGACCAGTTGTAACTCCATTTTGAGCTTTGGAGGCTGCAGAGTTGTCATGTGACCAGAGGATGTTGGAATTTCCTGCATAAAGTAGGTGCAGTGAATCCAAGTGAGGAGTTAGATTCCCCTGGAAAGGCACAGGGAATTATCAGGCTGATGCCTCTAGATCCCACCCATGCACTGCAAGGCCTAACTGCTCATGTTACTGATGCAGTGGTACTGCTAAGCAGGGCAGGAAGCAAGCTCAAATTGGGGAAGATGCTGCCAGGCAGGGGAGATGACACAGGGGCAGGATGAAGGGTCTCAGTGAAGACTGACACTTGGTCAGTGCTGTCATTATCCCTACAGCTTTGACACTATGCCAGAGACTGCTGGATGCATTCACACATGTACACATACCTCCTAAAGATGCTGATATTATGGGATATGCTTGCATAATTGTTACCTCTTATAATGATCTCAGTTAGTGATTCTTCACAGAGGTTGTCAACCCTTATTCTCCAAAGCCAAAGGAGAGTAGGCAGAGACTGTCATTTGCTTCCTTTTGGGAAAACATCAGCTACTGAACAGCATCACTTGTCTAAGTCAGTCTCTAGTTAAGCCTTTCAGTGGTGTCAGGTGTATAGGCGACAGGCCTGAGGACAGCTGGGTACAAGTGACCCTCCATCCTTGCTCACCTATGAAGCACATGCCACACTTCATCTAATCCTCTTACAGATGCCAGGAGGCCATTGGCATCATTATGGTCACTGAGGTATGTAGGCAAGAATGGCTAGACCCTTGATCTCACTTTTCTGATTTTGTTCTACATCCTAGATGGGAGGCCAGACTGCATCACGTTACGCCATAAAGATACTGGCCAACTGCACACACAGCTATCATGCAGCTCGGGAAGAAGTAGTGAGACTTGATAAAAGTAAGTGACAGTTTCATTATGAGAGCCCAGGCCTCAGAAGAGAATCCACCTTGGGAGCTGCAGAGAGAATGGAGGCTGAGGGGGTAGGGGGCAGGGAGACCTAGACAGCATGGCTCCCTACCTTGTAGTGTTTATATGACAGGATGTCAGTTCACCTCCCGTCACAAAGTGTCTCCTTGGCCTTTGGTCTGTGCATTGGTAAAATGCCAGGCAGCTCAGAGATCACAGGGCAGAAGCTGGACGACTTCCCCCACCCCCGAAGCTAACCTGAACTTGTTTCTATAGTGATGCTGGAGCTGGCCTAGTACCAGTTCTCCCCTTTCTTGGATGGAGGGAGGAAACAAAGCACCTTCAACCATAAGAGAGCAAAGGGAATTTCAGCATTGAGGCCAGCTTTAATTCATTAAGATTGCTTTCTAGAGTTAACCTGAAGAGTGCTGGATGTCACTCCATTTATAAGATAGATGTGAAGTCTGCAGGGTTACCATGTGACTTAATTTTCTAATTTTCCAACAATCTAACTTAAATTCTAAATACACTGTAGCTTAAGGGGGGGGTACAAGCAGGGGAAGATTCCTAATGTCCTCCTCACACATCGACTGACTGGATGGGGCCCACAGAGGGCAAGAACTTTCCTTCTGAAAAGATACAAGTCTCTCACTCAGGCCGGCAGGTGATGTAGAGTGGGGGAAGGGGGTCTTGAAAACAGACTTTTCTGACACTCAAAGCCATTTTAAAAACAAAGTGTCTTTCTTAGTTAGGGTTTCATTGCTGTAAAGAGACACCATGACCAACAGCAACTCTTATAAAGGAAAACGTAACTGGACTGGTTTACAGTTTTTGGAGGTTTAGTCCATTATCTTCATGACAGGAAATATGGCAGGGGGCAGGTAGACATGGTGCTGGAGTACAAGCTAAGAGTTCTGTATCTCAATCTGCAGGCAACAGAAAGGGATACTGGGTGAATCTTGAGCATAGGAGACCTCAAAGCCCACCCCAACAGCAATACATTTCCTCCAACAAGGCCACACCTTCTCCAACACGGTTACACCTTCTAATAGTGTCACCCCCTATAGGCCAAGCATTCACACACATGAGTCTATGGGACCATTCCTATTCAAACCACCATAGTCTCAGATGTAGCTCTAGCTGATCTTATATAGATTAGACTGGCCTCAAATTCACACAAATCTACCTGTCACTGCTTCCTGGGTGCTGGGATTAAACCATTATGCCCAACTATGCAAAGCAAATTGTACCAAGTACAAAGCGACAGGGAGAGAGCATATATTTCCCTAAGTTTCTGGAGAAGCTTGCTATCCGCCCCTTCAGCCTCTCGTACCCTCTTGTCAGTCTCTTCAGCTTGTCCTTTGGAATTACTCCCTTTGCCCATGTTTCCCCTGTAGAGTTCGACGTTTTGATAATGCTACTTGCCTCGGAGGATGAAATTCTGGTGGGCAATGCTGCCCTCTGCCTGGGCAACTGCATGGAAGTGCCCAGTGCAGCCTCTTCCTTGCTGAAGACGGACATTGTGAGGGTGCTGTTGAAGCTGGCAGGCAGCGACTCAAAGGAGACAGCCATACAGCTGAATGCAGGCATCGCTCTGGGAAAGCTGTGCACCGCCGAGCCCAGGTCTGTTGTGGTCACTACTGAACCGGGCCACCCAAGTGATGGTCACATCTCAGAAAGAGTGGGGCAAGACAAGCAATGTGGGAGGAACCCCATGCAGGTACTTCCTGCCTTGTGTTCAGGTCTCTCAGGGTCCCCATGAGCTGTGTCTCTAGAAGAAGGGTCCCGTGGAGGGGGATCACAACCTCAAGCTTAAGAAAGGAAATGCTTTTGACAGGGTTTGGTCCCAGGCACATGGATACCATCTGGTCATCCCTCCTCCTTCAACTGGTTCCATTTCATTTTCTTCTTTCACTCACACATCCAATCCAGTCTCCTCTTCTTCCTCTATTATTGAGCTTTCTGTCACTATGACAAAAATGTCCATTTAAAGAAAGACTTGTCTTGGCTGATGGTCTCAGGGGTTTCAGTCTCTGTTCACGTGTGTCTCTGGGCCCGTAGTAGGCCATGCTTCATGGCAGGTGCATGCCACAGAGGGGAGCCATTCATGTCATGGTGACCAAGAAGCCAAGAAAGACACAAGAAGGGACAGAGTCCCCAACTCCCTTTTAAGAACACCCCAGGGACCTAAGCTTCTCCCATTAGGCCCAGGTTACTAAAGCTTCTCTCACCTTCTGACAGTGCCATAGACTGGGACCAAGGCCTCAGCATATGCACCTCTGAAGGACATTTACTATCCAATCTGTAACACACTCTGTCTTTGCCTCATTATGTTTCTACCCCTGTCTCTTCTTTGCTCCCTCTCATCTCTCTCTCAATATCTCTGTCTCCCTACCTCTCTCTCCCATCCTTCCTTCCTCCCTCCCTTCATTGTTTCTTTTCTTTCTTCACTAGTTGGCCTAGAACTTGCTTTATAGCTCAGGTTGATTGCAATCTCCCCGCCTCCACCTCACCAGAACTGAGATTATGGTTATACACCACCATGCTTAGTGCCTCATCTTTTTCTTTACCTTTCCGGACCAGACTTCTATTCTTTGCCGGTTGATTAGCTGGTTTATTGATCGGCTTGGCTCTAAGCAAATGGAGGACTGTTCAGTGCCAGTACCAGTCTCCTTCTGGAGTTACAAGGCTAAAGAGCAGCATGTCTGAGGCCAGACAGCAAGCCAGAGCGAGAGACTTGGTCTTGAACGCTAATCGTTGGTTCTCATTTACCTGTCCTGGACCTGTTATATGCGTAATCACCCCATAGTGTATATTTCAGGGTTTTTCCCCGTGGCTGTGCCATGATTCATTGCATAGAAGTAGGGGAGACCTTGAGTACAGGGTTGAACATGGCTCCTGCCTTACAGCAGCACATCTGTCTTTCCTCCCCCTGGAAAATGAGAAGGCTGGTTTGGTTGACACTGAAAGCCCTTTCAAGTTCTCTCTGAGTGATCAAGTGGAAGAAAAAGAGAAAACCTTTCTTCTACAAAAAGGGAAACCCATTAGCTAGGATGAGTTCAAAGTGGCATCCTGCTGGGGTGGAATGGAGGGGTTTCCCAAGAGCACAGCTTCACCTGGCCGGCCTGTCACACCTGACACTGAGTGCTGCCAGCATTGTGTGGGATCCCCCAGAGTCCGACCGCTCTCTTTGATCTTCAGGGCTCTCCAGTGCCACTGTCACTTTCCCTTTCCCTCAAGTGATCAGTTTGTGGCCAGCATCCATCTGCAGAAGGTAGCTGTGAAGTGTGACATATATTAACCTGGATTTTGCATCCTGGCTTACCACAGGTTTGCTGACCAACTGCGAGAGCTTCACGGGATACAAATTCTCAACTCTACAATGAAATACTTGAATGATTCTTGAGAGACACGGTGCCAGTGTAAAAGCCTGTGAGCACACACGCAACTGTGGGTCAGGGGGTCACTGCTCTGCTAATAAATTCTTTTTAAATATCTAGATCCAAAATTCGATGTCTGCTGGGTTTCTCTGGGAAGCAGAGGGCAGGTGGCGACTGCAGTAGAAACTGCTGCGGCTTGCTCTAGCAGCCATCTCTCATGCCTCTGACCTGCTCCTTCCTTTTCAACCGAGACTGGAAAACAGCCAATCCAAAGCCTCATTTCCCAGACGCCCTTGCAGCAGCACTACTAGATGAGAACTAGATCCTGAGGGAACCATCAGGGGTGTTTGGCAGTGGTACCTCAGCATCTGCCTACAACTTTCAGCCTTTTAAGAGACTGGTGGTAGTGCCAAGGTGGCAGCAGCTACCTGAATCCCAGCTGCATCTGTGGCTTGTCCTTTTGAATCCAGTGGGTTAAGTGGTAGTGGGTAGCTTCCCTGACAAGGGAGCTCTTTCTAATCCTGGGGCTGGAGGTCAGCAATACCATCTGGCTGTGTTTTTACAAGTGTCCCGAGTTAGGTGTAAGATGGTCCTGGACTTACAGTGTGAGAACACGGGCTTTTATTTACAGAAACCCAAATCATGTACATTTATGTCCCTAACCTACCCCATACTCCTGCTTAGCCCATTCTTAAAGGCACTGGTTCCTTCTCACTGCCCAAATCCAGGATCACCCAAGGACTCCCAAATGAAAGGTTTAATAAGCAACAGTTCTCTGGCTTCTCAGTTCAGTCGTTTATCAGACCATTTCAGGGAAGGGACTGGATCTGCACTTGTACAGTGAAACATATGAAACTTCAAACCAAAGCTCCCAAAAGGAGCGCCCCCTACTTCCTGCCTGCTGTGTTGCTGGGTGAGTTGCTTAAGTTCTCTGAGCTCCTCTACTCCATCAGGAGAGCAGAATGATATATATCCCACCTACCCATGCTGTGAAGGTTATATGAGACCTAGAGTGTCCCCCCAAAGACCCCTGAGTTAGCTGTGAAGGTTATATGAGACCTAGAATGTCCCCCAAAGACCGCAGAGTTAAAGGCTTGGTCCCCAGTTCAGTGTTATGGACAGGTGGTGGAAACTTTGGTAGAGCCTAGTGAGAGATATTTGGTTCACTGAGAGTGTGCGCTTGGAAAGGCTTGTGGGATCATGGTCTCTTCTTCTGATAGGCTGTTTGTTTTGCACCCTGTTCCTACCACAAGGTTTGGTTCTCACTAACAGGAGCTTTAAAGTCATGGACCCGCCTATTCATAACCTAAAGCCTTGAAACCTGTGAGCCCAAATAAACCCTTTCACTCTATCAGTCCATTGATGTGGCTACTTGTTACAGTAATACAAAGCTAGCTGAAATTAGAGCTGAAGGTATTTTAGGAGCTACACAATTGCACAAACATGACAATTGCCAGCCGAGGCTGGAGACCTTGACAGACATCCTCAGTACTAAGGGGTTTACCTTGAGATTTTGGTGGTGGATAAGCTCATGCCCTTTAAGGTGTTGAAGCCAGATATCATCTGAAGTATGCAGGAAAGAAAACACTCCCTCTCTGGGAGGATTTCATTCTGCACACCCTTAAGGAAAACTCTTCACTGGCAGAACAACTCCGGTTAAATTAAGAATTTTGTTCCTAAAAGCTAATGGATAGTTTCATGTTAAAGGCTGGATGAAAATCACTAACCTGGAGCCATCTCTGTGGGACCAGTGCCCTGTGGGCAGCTGGTAAGAGCTCGCTGGAGTATTCTACAATGGAACTGTAACAGTGTTCCCAGGTGCCAGGCAGATGACAGCCCTCAGCAGAGAAGGTAAGACCTACTCATTCCGTGGCCTCGTGCAAACAAACCTCCTTCAAGCAGCCAAATTGCAAGGGAGATGTGTGACACTAAACAGTGCAGAGAGGAAAATTAGAGGCTGCAGAATCCACAGCTTTCTGAGAACTCAGCAGGGCTTGGAAGATAGCATAGTCGTACAGAATCAACAGGCTGGTCTCCTCTGCAAGGCTCACGCCTCTCTCATTCTGCTACACTAGTTCTCTCTGGCTCTGAAAATGGCTGCTGTAGGTAGAATCCCATCCCCAAAGAGTGGGAAATGTCACATTCTATTGTGCTTGAGAGTTCGCAGAGAGTTGTAATCTTCACGTTGGCAGTGGGGTGGCTGCACACCCTCGTTACAGGTGGAAAGACGTTCCTTACAAACTAGCAATCTTGCATCTCCTAGCCTCACAAGGATGCCACGAGGCAGATATTGTCTTCACTATAGAAGTAAAGAAACCAAGACTTCCATGCCTGGAGCCATGTATTCTGTAACTAGAAGAGTCAGAAGTTAAGGTCAAACTAAAGACTCAAAAGTTCGTTTTGTTTTAACTTTTTTCTAATGTTAAACACTTCTCACCCTGTTGAATGTGACTTGCAAGAAACTTTTTTTTTTCTGAGTCTCTTTCTTCTCTGTAAAATGAGAGTAATAGTTTCTTCTGACCTTCTCCAGTTTGGATAGTCACGACATATCTAGCACAGGGGTAGGAGGGTGGAGGGTGACTTAATGGCCACAATGGGTGACTGTACCAGAAATGGCTTCTCTCTTCCCCTCCCTGTCCACCAAAATACCCAGGTTTGCCATTCTCCCATCCTATGCCTGGGAAGGTGCACATAGACACTCCCAAACCCCACCTCCAGCCAGCAGTGGCCTCCCTGTATACTTGTGAGATAGTCAGTCTAAGAATGCCCATCCCAGTGGGGCTGGAGTTCTGGGCACTCAGAACTCAGGAGTGGAATATTTATTTGTAGGAGCCTCTGGCTGCTTCAGTGCAAGGTGTAGGGGGTCAGGTCCTTTCCCAACAGATGCTCCTGTTATTTTCCCGTTGTCCTAATTTCAAGCTTAAGAAAATACCCGTTGAACTGTCACTCCAACCACACACTCATCAGGAGATCATTAGCCTCAACCTTCTCCTTGCCCTGGAAACAGCAAGGGATGTCCATCCCAATGACCATCACCCCTCCTCAGCTCCCGACCACACACCAGCTACAAGGCAGGTAGACACCAGCTGGATGGCTCATCTTTCTAGCAAGATCTCTAATATAATCTTAATTTCCAAAAGACAAAACAAAGAGTAATGCCTTGTGTTGGAGGGATTGGGGGTGAAGGAGCGGGGAGGCTTTTGCCGTTAGATGGACTGAGCTCTTCTCAGTCCCAGCAGGATGCAGAGGCACCCCAAAGGGAAATAACAAAACAGAACACACTGCTGAGAATATTTGCCAGCCACCCAGAAGCCTCAGGACTCCCTAGATGTGGAGCTGGGAGGTCTTCCTAATTCTGGAGCTCGACTCCTGTTACCAGCCAGTTCCGACAAACTGCTCACTGTGTCTAGGGCTTTCTGCCAATGAAGATTCCTCTCAGCCTGGGCATTGCTCTGCTGTCACATGTCCACTCCCAACCACACATTTGTGCTCTTAGTCTTCAGCATCTCCATCTGCTCCTTCAGACCCTCCCCTGCCCTCCAGCTGGAGCGCACACATGCGCACACACACCCACACAGTTCATCCCCTGAAGCTGAGAGATGAATTTCCACATGGATCGGTGTGAGCTGAGGTACAATAGAGATTCAGAGAGAGTTATTGGTATGTATGTACAGCAAGAAAAACGAGTCCTGTGCCCAACCTGAAATTTACTTGGGGTTCATCTCTCCGGTTTCTGCCTAGTTGGAATCTCTCTAATTTTATTTGCTTAATGCAAGTCACTGAACCATGATGTCCAGCCCACACCTTTTCATATTACATACAACAAGGAAGCTCTGACTCAGAAGGGCCCTAGGTGTACAATGGCCTGACCTAAGGATCAAAGAAATGTAGGAACAAAAGACCAGGAGACTCTGGGAAGTAGCTCTTCCATGGCCAGACTGCAGATTCAAAGCTGCTCTACACCCTTCATGACCTCAGAGTTTTGTTGAGTTAGCTTAACACCCTGCCCCCCACACACACACCCTGTGTCTTGTTCATAAAAGGGGACAGGATAGTTACTCCATAGGTTTGTCATGAGAATTAACTAGGGTGATTTCTATAAAACTCTCCACACTGTGCTTTGCACACAACAGGCTTTGAAGATGGGGAGCTACTTCATTACACAGGTGTAGCTACTTCCACAGATGCCCCTGTTGGGCAATACCTGCAGGTTCTTCTCAGAAATTCTGAAACTCAAGGGTTTTGATCAGGGTTGGATAGATTCCTGTGTGAACCTATCTCGAAGGTGGGATTTAGAGGCAAGGACATTCAGGTTCGGTGTTATATAGATACAGAAGAGCCCGTAGAAAGGAAGGGCCAATAGGAACTCAGATGGGGTGAGGAGTGAGGTGTTTGGCAGGAAGGTGGGGCTGGAGAGAGGGGCATCAAGATGCTGTTGAATGGGAGAGTTGCTTATCTAGCATGGCTGAGGTCCTTGGCTCGATCCCTGGCATTGCCAAAATGAGGGGGAAGATGAACATGTGAGAAAGGAATGGCAAAGGAGGAACAGAGAGTGGATATCATTACTCTACTTTCTCAACCCCACTATATCATCTGCCCCAAAACAGCATGTGGGAGAAAAGCCCTCCAAAAGGCAGAAGGAATGTGCATGATGCAAAGGACCGTTACAGGATCAGGACCTTGTGTGGCCTTGGGCTTTTACCCTCTGACCTTTCCCGATTTGCTGACCTGCTTCTGTGCTCTGTGGTTCCCATCGCTATTGATACAGTGCCTCTATTTCCACCACTACCCATGGGCCGCTCATCCCATTCTTTATTCTGGGAAACAGAAGAAACCTCAGCAGATATCCTGTGGAGTCCAAACTATGCCTATAATATCCCAGAGGAGTGGGAAAGGTTGGCATTAGTACTCAGTGACACCGATGCTCTGAACAAGCTGGGAATAAAGAAACAGACACGTTTGGGGTTCACATGAAAAGCTACCTTGCAAAGCTTCCCAACTCCTTTCAAAGGATCAACAATGCCTTGTCCTCTGTAGCCATCATCAGTGCCCTCTTCAAACCTTTATACAATTGGTGTGTGTGTGTGTGAGAGAGAGAGAGAGAGAAAGAGAGAGAGAGAGTGTATGTGGAGTGTGTGTGTGGTGGGGTGGGGAACTAATAAGATCATGGAGAATTTAACATTTCCTCAAGCCCCACTGAGAAGGCTCTCAGGTTATTTTCCTTAAACTACCATCAGATGCCTGTGCAGTCTTCAGACAGCATGTAAGAGGTGGGCTTCATAAGGCTTGGGTTGAATATAAAACATGCACATCAATTATTGCCCCTCAAATGATTTTTTTCCTATAAAAATTCTGAGAAAGTCTTATGTTGCTTTTGTACACAAATCATCCAATATAGCCCCACTAAGCCCTAAAATAAAGTTTTAGAGTCATGTTCTGGTTCCCCCTTAGGCCAACCTATCTTCTATTCCAACCCTAGATGCAACATCTTTGGGATTCACTGACATGTTCCAACATTGAAAGAAGCTTGGGCATTATTGGCTGAATGACAGCTGCCCACGTGTCCCTCCACTACTGCAGGAATTTTGTATTGCTTGCATGCATACATAGCTCTCCCTCACATTCTGCACAGTCTACTCACATCCATACCTCCCATACCTGCTGTCCTCTGCTCTCGTCCGAAAGACCTCCTTCTGTAAATCCCACGTACCCACAAAGCTCCAGTATAGCAAAAGGGACAGGCAACTTTTGATAAAATAAAATCAAAAATTTGATAAGTGTCTTAGTTGAGTTTTTCTGCTGTGAACAGACACCATGACCAAGGCAACTCTTATAAGAACAACATTTAAATGGGGCTGGCTTACAGGTTCTGAGGTGCAGTCCATTATCATCAAGGCAGGAAAATGGTGGCATCCAGGCAGGCATGGTGCAGGAGGAACTGAGAGTTCTACGTCTTCATCTGAAGGCTGTTAGCAGAATACTGACCTCTAGGCAGCTAGGATAAGGGTCTTAAAGCCCACACCCTCAGTGACACACCTACTTCAAGGCCATACCTACTCCAACAGGGCCACGCCTTTTAATAGTGCCACTCCCTGGGGCAGAGCATATACAAACCATAATACTAAGCAAGTATAGATTCTCTTTAATGAAGTGAAGACTAGTGCTGGTCTCTCCCTACTGATGAGGGAACTGAGGCACACCAGGTTAAACACCTAGCCCAAGCCGCATCCCTTCTCTACCTCCCTCATCCCACTACTTTACAGGAACCCCTCTTCAGCTCACATTCCCCACCCTCTTCATTTCTGCAGTGTGATATGCTTTGAAATATTTTTGTTTGCTGTTTCATAGGTAGAATTAAAATTACTAAGGTGTGTACATTTTGTTCCTTACAGGAAATCTTGGGGTCTAGACAAAGAGAAATGGACAGCCTGAAAAAGCATAACTGTCTTACTTAGGCTTTCCATTGCTATGAAGAGGCACAATGGCTAAGGCAACTCTTAGAAAGGACATGTAATTGGGGCTGGCTTATAGTTTTAGAGGTTCAGTCTATTGTCATCATGGCAGGAAGCATGGCAGCAATCAGGAACTCATGGTTCTGGAGAAGCCGAGAGTTCTACATCTTGATCTGAGGGCAGCTAGGAGAAGTCTCTCTTCTACAGGAAGCTCAGAAAAGGGTATCATCTGCACTTGGCAGAGCTTGAGCATTACCAACCCTCAAAGCCCGCCTACACAGTGATACACTTCCTCCAACAAGGCCACGCCTCTTTCATCAAGACCACACCTCCTAATAGTACCACTTCCCATGGGCCAAGCATATTCAGAGAACCTTAATAGCCTTGCTGTAAGGACAGGTGATTTGAGGACCAGGACTATGACTCTGTCTTCACCCTGCCCGCAGAAATGATTGGATGACTCATCAGTTGATTCATCCAATTAATTGAGAGGGGCTTCTTTCTCCATTCTGGCGTTGTCCCCACGGGCTCCCAAAGTCACAGTTAGATACCACTGGTGGCCCAATTCCTGGTATGTATGTGGTTGTTGCCAGATTCTCTCTCATAAACCTATCTGAGAGGGCATAGGTGCTGCCTATGAACAACTGGAGACCTAAGGCCTGGAGTCTAGTCATTCAGGTGGAAGGAGACTCTTTTGAGCAGTCATGAATAACCTCTAAGAAGAGCTGGTCCTCTCTTGCCCTTCGCTGTTTATCTAGGCACCCTTCCACATTTAAATGCTGTGAGTTTAGTCCTGTAGTCCTGATTGTACTGCCTATCTAGTCTCCAGATCACTAACACAACAAAAAAGAAATGATGCTTCCCTTTCCCTTTCTTTCTCACAACTAATGGAATTGTACAAAATTCAGATCATGGACTGTAGTAGGAATAGCGTTGAAACAGACACTTCAAATAGCTGTTGCAGTGCTATCATTGAAGTCACTGCAAAAAGACAGTTCTCCTTGCAGGGTTGTGGGAAATAATCCACAGTGTAGGTGGCTAGAAAAGGGTGGTCCCCTGTAGGTTGCTTCTGAAGAGGTTTGGGAACCAACATGAATACAAATATCAGGGACCCCAGTTCATTAGAAACATGCTCAAGACACCCAATCAGCCAACCATTTAGGATCAGCACTTTGACTTCTATTACCCTGGAGCCAGACCAATGAATTGGTTGATTCTCCAGTTTATAAGGAAATTCCCCATGTTCTGGTAGCAACATCATGGGGAACCATGGGGAACCATGGGGACCATAGAGAACCAAGGGGACCATTCCTCTTCCATGTTTAAGAGGCTATTTTAGTTCATTTTCTGCTGCTATAACCCAATAGTGCAGATTAAGTCATTTATAAAGAATAATGACTTATTTTGGCTCATGGATCTGGAGATTAGATTGTACTGACGCATCTAGTCAGGGCCTTGTACTGAGTCATAACATGGATGGGAAAGGGAACGGCAAGCAGGCGCACATTGAGGGGACAGCAGTCAGGGTCGGAATGTAAATGTCCCCCCACTGACTCCTGAACTTGAACAGTTGATCCCCAGCAGGTGAGGCTGTTTTGGGAGGTTGGACCTTTGGAATATATGGCCTCGTTAGGCTAGCAGAAATGGTTCACTGAGGGGTAGTCCTTGAGGGTTGGGTTCCCTTCTGGTTTGGGAACAAACTCTGTTCTTTTTGGTCTGTACATCCTGTGTCCAGCACTGTCAAGTGCTCTGACAGCTATGGAGTCACGGATTCCTTCTACCACACATTCCTTCTACCATGCATTTTCTCTTCTGAGGCATTGGGGTTCCCCAAAATCCTCTCCTGTTTAGGTTGCTCTGTCAAGTGTTCTGGTCACAGTGATGAGAACAAAGCTTTCTGCGCTGTTGTTTTCAAAACTCATTCCTAGGGTCACCTACTGAGTCCCTTAGAGCGAGCACTCACTTCTGCAAGAGTTGATTCTGTTCCTGTGAGTAGTGTGAATCCCTCTTAACAGCTTGATCTCCTTTTAATGCTCACCTTACCCCCAACTTCCCAGTACTCAATATGAGTTCCAGAGGGAATAAACACTAGAATCTCATCCCCAACACTCATCTTTTTCACAATGCACAAACGATTCCAGCCCAGTGATTCACAGATTCCAGCTTGGTAGTCTGGAGGCCAGTTGCGAGACTATAAAATCAACCCAAAAAAACAATTCTCTTTTAAAGTTCAATGACAGGGACCTGAAGAGATTGCTCAGTGGTTAAGAGAGCTTGATGCCCTCGAAGAGAACCAGAATTTGGTTGCCAGCTCTCATGTCAAACAGCTCACAACTCTCTGTAAGTCTACCTCCAGGAAATTGATAGGACACTGGATCATGGCTTCTGTTAGCACTTGTACATGTGTGTTCATGTGCACACATAGACATTTAAAAAATAATGTTCAATGGCAAAACAGGTGTAGAGTAAGTATCCCTAATGCAAAGGAGGGACAGTAGAAACAGGGAGCAGCTCCCTCACACAAGTCCCAAACCCAAGACAGCAGATAGTAAATCTTAAACCTGGAAGACAATCTTTCACTTCAAAGGCACCCTTTTTAGATACACTGTTGGGCATGGGTGAGTTTAGCTCAACACCCCAGCTGAGCTGTCTGCACAGGTTTCCTGAGAGCAGAGCATCCTGTGACTTAGCTTGGTTTCTGTCTTCCCGCCCGGTGTGGTAGGGACTTGCCAGGTGCCTGACCTATGGCTATGATTGTTTTTTCCTGTTGGTTTTCACCCGCCCTCTAGTATACATTGCTGGTCCCTCAGTAAAGCTTTGACATTCTCCTCACCAGAATGACCTGAGTCTGTGTCTTCTGTCAATCCCCCAGGCCTACACCCAATACTCAATACTGTGGCAGCATGGGCGCTGTCAATACACTTAGTGGGTTGGACCCCCAAATGTGAGTTAGCTGGACCCTATGGTTTGGTTTTTCTGGGCTTTGTCCTCTGAGGTTGGAATCTGATGACCACAGATCTTCCACGCAGGCTTTACGTTCTGGTGGCTCTAGAGTCCCAAGGTCTCAACAGTAGCCTAGCCATTGCAACTCTACCACAGACTGGCCTGGGGACCCTACAGCAGCTCAAATGCCACATTCCTTCTCAGTGTGGTCCTCCTAGGGGTTCACTTCCGTAGTGTTGTATCTATGAATGTATCTTTTGAGATCTAGGTGGAAAAAAGTCATGACTCCATGAATCTTGTATTATTTGCCTACAGAAAACACCACCATAATTCATTGTTTTTAATTGCAGAGTAGTATTCCGTTGTGTAGATATACCACATCTTCTGAATCCATTCCTCCGTTGAGGGACATCTGGGTTCTTTCCAGCTTCTGGCTATTATAAATAAGGCTGCTATGAACATAGTGGAGCATGTGTTCTTATTGCATGCAGGTAGAGCCTCTGGGTATATGCCCAGGAGTGGTATAGCTGGATCCTCCGGGAGTGTCATGCCCAGTTTTCTGAGGAACCGCCAGACTGCTTTCCAGAGTGGTTGTACCAGCTTGCAATTCCACCAGCAGTGGAGGAGTGTTCCTCTTTCTCCACATCCTCGCCAACAACTGCTGTCTCCTGTGTTTTTGATCTTAGCCATCCTGACTGGTGTGAGATGGAATCTCAGGGTTGTTTTGATTTGCATTTCCCTAATGACTAAAGATGATGAACATCTCTTTAGTGCTTCTCAGCCATTAGATATTCTTCAGGTGAGAACTCTTTGTTTAGCTCTGTACCCCATTTTTTAATAGGGTTACTTGCAATGAATTCACGAAATTCCTAGGCGAATGGTCAGAACTTGAAAATATCATCCTTAGTGAGGTAATCCAATCACAAAAGAACACACATGGTATGCAGTCACTGATAAGGGGATATTAACCCAGAATCTCGGAATACCCTAGACACAATTCGCATAGCAATAGATTTCTAAGAAGATGGAAGGAGAGACCCCTGGTCCTGGAAAGACTGGATGTAGGGGAACACCAGGACAGAGAAACGAGAGGGGGTTGAATGGAGAAAAGAGGGAGGGAAGGGGGCTTATGGGACTTTTGGGGAGGGAGGAAACGGGAAAGGGGAAATGATTTGGAATGTAAATTAAAAAAAAATAAAATTAAAAAAAAAAAAGAAAAGAAGATATCGTGAGTGAGGTAACTAGACCCAAAGGGACATGCATGGTATGTACTCACTGATAATCATATTAACCATACCATCAGGTATTAACCATAAAGTTCAGGATACTCATGATTCACCCCACAGACCCAAAAAAGCTAAACAAGAAGGAAGTCCCAAGCAAGGATGCTTGACTCTCACTTAGATGGGGGGAATAAAATAGTCACTGGAGGCAGAGGGAGGGAGGAAACTAGGTATGAGAGGGAATGGGGAGGGGAATGGTGGGGGTCAGGATCAGGTGTAGAGAGAGATAGGAGAGAGGGCCAGAGGGCCAGGAGAATGGATGGAAATCTCCAGCTGCTGAGGATGGGGGGTCAGGTCGGGTGGGTGAAAGAATCTCTAGGAAGTGCCAGAGACTGGGGTGGAGGAAGCTCCCAGCAGTCACTTTGGGTGATTAAAAAAAAAAAAAAAAGAAACACCACCATACACACATGTCATTTAAGCATACAATTTGCACCTTAATATCTGAATCAAATGACACACCTGGGGCTGGAAATGCTTAAGCCATGTTTGAATTAACCGAAGGATGTTATGCCAGGTTTAAGGAGTGGAGAACTGAGGTGGTCAATGGTCTCATCCTGCACTTAGGGTGCTAGAGACAACCCCAGGGATCTCTAAAATGACCTCAGAACTGCCCCCCACGTATCCCCATTTTAGGCCCCCACTCAAACACTTCCCCCTGACTCACACACACCATGTTTCTGATGAACCACTCCAGGTTCCCTTCCTTCTGCACTAATCTCACAATTAGAAAGAATTTCTTGGCTTCACACTTGCACACCTTCTCTCTTTGTGTGGCAGGGTTGACATTTCCCGCTTTACTTTTAATTATACATTCTGCCTCTGGCTTTGTGCTAGGTTCATCCAAACATGGCTTAAGCAGTCCCTTTGTGCTCACAGATCACCGCGTGCGACCACGAGCAGCCTGAAGCAGCAGGAACGTTGGCTGCTTAGACAGTTTTTCTGCCGGATTTCCTAGTTCATCGCTCCGACTTTGCATCTTGCATGAGCTCCTCGGACCCTGAGAGAATCCAAGCAGATTCTTTGTCGGGTTATAACAAGATGAGCCTTTGTTCTAAGTGCTCCTCCGTCTGTATGTAAGATCTCATTCGTGTGGTTTTACTAGACACATTTCTACCAGCATATACATTAGGTGCCTCGAGGGCTGTAAAAAGCCACCTGGCAAAAAGTATTTATTTGGGCTCCAGATTTTTTTTTGGGGGGGGCTCCAGATTTAAGGGCAGATCTAGCTTGTCACGGCAAGGAGGCCCTAGCAGCAGGAGTGTTGGGCAACTGTCCGCACTATATACCAGGGAGGAAGCAGAGAGAGATGAATGCTAAGGCTTAGCTTGTTTTCTCCTCTTAATTTAGTCTAGGACCCCAACCCATGGGGATTGTACCGCCCACATCCAGGTGGGTTTGGCATCTTTGAAAATGAGTCATATTTTATTTCTTGCAGGTGTGGCCACCCCCACCATGGTCAAGACGGGGAACCGTTTTCTTGTAGAGATTTTGCAGCTGCGTCCACATTTCTCTACGTCCCACTTTTGACATCTGTCACCCTGTTTCCCATCCCTGTAATTGTGTCATTTCAAGACTGTGAATGGGGACATGCAATATATACGCCTTTTAAATCTGGTTTTGAAAAACATCATAATTCCCCAGCTGTGCTTGGCAACAGTCTCTGAGAATCGTTCCCTATTGTATATCTGCCTCAATGTGTCCAACCTTTCACCTGCTCGGCTGTTCCAGACATTTTTGATATTCCATAGGAATCTACAACTCACAGTCATGTGCAGGTTTTTATGTGAACATGGTTTTCATTTCTCTGGGGTTTATTTCCCCAAAGGGCAATTACTGGGTCATTTAGCATATATGTGTTATATATACTCAGAGACTGACTCACTGTTTTACAGAGTGCCTGGGTCATCTATAGCCTCAATAGCAATGTTTATATGGTCCATTTCCTCATAGCTGTTTGTCCTTGCCATTTATGTTAACACTTCTCTTATGTGTACATTGACATCTCATTGTAGCTTCATTTGTTTATTGGCTAATGACATTGAGCGTATTCTCAGTTCTTTATTTGCCTTCTGTGTAGCTTCCCCAGTAAAATGAGCTTGAGTCTCTTCTCCATTTTCTAACTGGATAAATTATTTCGCTTGTTTGCCATTAACTTTGAAGATATCCTCATATATCCTAGGAACCAGCAAGACATGGATATTCAGGAGTCAGCTGACAAATATCTTCTCTCTGTGTACAGTTTATCTTCTCATCATCTTCCTGTGATCTTTCCCAGAGTGGATGTTTTTCATATTGTTCAGTTTATTAATTTTTCAATTTATGAGTCATGCCTGTGGTATTTAAGTCTGTCCTCATGGGTTTTTTGTTTCGTTTTGGGGTTTCTGCCTTACCCTAGGCCATAAACATTTACTTACAGGGGCAGGTGCAATGATGTACACCTCCAATCTCAATGCTTGGGAGCAGAGGTAAGAAGGTCATGAGTTCAAGGTCAGCCTTGTTTACATGTGATATCAAAATCAGTAGAACACATAGTAAAACCCTGCCTCGAAGATGTAAAGGGGAAAAGAATATTTTTCTAAAGGTTTTATGTTTGTTTCATATTTAAATCCATTATCCACTAGATTTTTATATTTGTATAAGGTGTGAATGGATAGATATTCCTATTATCAAATCATTCTATAAAGGTGGAGAAACACAGTGAGATCTGACAAAATAAAAACAAGGCCCAATAATTGGTAAAGAGAAACAAGGTAAACATTACTGCTATGTGTTATCTCCTCCCCTCCCCTCCCCTCCCCACCCCTTCCCTCCTCTCCTCTTCTGTCCTTGATAAGGAGCATCTGCCCCAACTTCCTGAATGCATTCATTCCTTTACAGTGACCAATCCTCCCCTCAGCACACAAGCTGACGCTGGAGTCTGTTGAAACATGCCCAGCATGCCCTCTCTGCCTTGTTTGCAGTGTGGAGAATGGAGACAGACAGACAGGGAACGTCCCTGTATGCAAGTGACTTGTCTTCGTGGTTTGGAGAAATTCTCCATTGGCTTTCAGCCAAGTTTAACAGAACTGCTAAGCCAGTGCACTGACTCTAGGGGGCGCCTGAGCTCTCAACCTTTGTGACCTTATCCTCTGGAAGGCTGACTTCTAGAGATCACCCAAAGGCTTTGTCCTAAAGGAGGAACTATAGTTGCTAGAGGCAAATGCTGTCATTCCCGCCCCCCTCGCCGATGCTCAAATTCTCTGTGGAGGGGGTAGGAGGAAAATACAAACCAGCCTGCTCCCACAATGCCAGGCCAGCCTCTCCTGCTGCGATCTGACTTCCAGCTGCAAGGACAGCTCGACCTCTCCCTAACTCTGCTAGCTTGAGCTGGCTAGGACTGAAGAAGGAAAAGCTACCTGAGAGGGGCATCCCCTCTTCCAGGACCAGCTCTTTTTCTCTCTTCTGCAGTCTTGTGCTCGGGCTCTGGGCTGGCTGCGTTTCCCCACCTTGGCAGGTGGAGGAGGGAGGACCAGCTCATCTCATCATTCCCACCCTCCCAGACCTGAAGAGCAGGAAGCAGAGGCTCCTGGAGCCACCCAGTTTGCTGCCAGAGTAAGGTGTGGCGCAGAGGCACAGGGGAGTGTATGATGCCACAGAGGACCAGGAGGCTCCCGGACCCCATGGCAGTCGGCCCCTTGGAGCAGCGGCTGAGCAGCCTCACCGTCTTCACCCGTGATGATTTTGAGGAAGAATGGCACCTAGTAGCCAGTGGTGGCTTCAGCAAGGTGTTCCAGGCAAGACTCCAGCGCTGGAGGACCCAGTTAAGCCATCAAGTGCTCCCCGTGCCTCCAGGAGGAAACCACCAGGTAGCTGATGGCCCGCTTCCAAAGAGCAGGGACTGAGATAGAGCAAGTTTTTGATCTAGGGAGCTCAGAGGAAAGGGATAAGCTGGGGTTGGGGTTGACTGTCCAGGTGCTTTTAAATGAGTCCTGTGATCTGAATTTCCTCAGACTAGGCTCTTTCTCTGAACCGGAAATACAATGGGCAAACAATGCTTGTTGGCATCCCAAGAGGTCAAAGGTGAGTAGGAACTGCCTTGCAAAAACTCCTTTGTCTGCCTGACTTCTCGACCTTACTTTGCCTCCTTCTTGTATGATGAAGCTTGGACACCCCTCTTTGCCCCTATCCTTTCAGGGTAGGGATGACCTTACCAAGAAATGTGACGTTTTGCTCAGTGACCTGTAATTTGTCACCCCCTCTCTTTCCATGCCAGCCACTGTAGGCTAAAGGAGCTGCGACACCACACATTGCCCCAGTAGGATAGAAACAGGTAGCTAATGCTACATTGCTGGCCTTCCACAGGGGATTAACTGAGGCAGGGCGCAGGTCACTTGCCAGCTAACATAAATCCTGCTGGGAAGTCAAGTCCCATGCTGTCTGTCTGCTTTGGATCCTGGCTGTCAGAGTTTGTGTTACAGCCACTTCTTGGTTAGCGCCTCCGACCTTATTGTGTGTCCCTGCTCTGTGCTTCCCCCTTACAGCCAGGAAGGAGACATTCTGGGGTGTTAGGCCCACCATAACACTTCCTGGGGCATCAACTGGACACCCAGTGGCTCTTACTTAGATGATATTGTGTTTTCTGTGACTTGATGACATTCCCCAACAGCAGCTTTTGTATTAGCTCTTTTCTCTGCCTAGAGTATGTTTAGCTCCGGAATAGGGCCAGGTATTAGATTTATCCAAACCATGTATAGACTTTGAAATAAAGAACATGAGGAGAGTTGGTGAGCTGACTTGGCATACAAAGGCATTTGCTGCCAAGTTTGATGACCTGAGTTTGATCCCCAGGACCCACATGGTAGGAAATATATATATATATATATATATATATATATATATATATATATATATATGAATGAGTGGGGACACATGCTCATTCACACACACATGCACACAAATAATTATGTTTTTAACAAATAGCATGAGAAAGTAGATGATGTTGACCTGCCTATTCTGTTACTATGATAAAAACTGCAGCCAGTTTTCCTTCCCAAGTTCTTAAGACTCATTGAGTGTTAAGGAACTCATTGAGTGTAGCTAGTGGATGACTATCTTTGGAGCTTTACTATTATTGCTTTATTAGATCCCCCCACCCATCCATCCATCCACGATGAAGGCTAATTGCTCTTTACTATTTGCCCAACACAATACTGGCCCCTGGAAGAAAACAATGAGTGAAGTAGACACGTTTCCACTCTATGGATCTTGCAGCTCAGAGGAGAGACATTAAACATAATCTGAGTACACTCCTGTGGCACAGGCAGGAAACAAATCATGTATAGTCCTTTGAGCTCCTCCTGACAGAGTTTGCCTGAGATCAGAAAACCTCCCGTGAGAAAGTTACCCTCGAGCTAAAATGTGAAGAAAGAGTGTGACTTAAGTAGGTGAGGAGAAAGTTCACATGCAATGGGGCATGTAAAGAACCTGTGAAGGAGGGGCATGGTCTGTACAGAGGTAAGGAAAAGACCTTACTGCTGGAGTTGAAGATGTGAAGGAGCAGGGGAAAGCCACTGAAGGGTTTGCAACCAGGCTGGAGATCAAGTGTGTACGGGAATCAACCAGATGTGCAGCTTACAGAATGGAGTAGATGGGGTACAATGGATGCTGTTCTTGTCAAGGACTGATGTCTTCCAGCCAGGGATGATAAAGACCCTGATTGTAGTGCTGGTAGTGGAGATAGAGGAGAAGGAAGGGTGTTGAGGAGTGACATGACCTTGTGCTAGTTGACTGTGGGAGGCACAGCAAAGAAGGCTGCTGAGGTTTACACGCTGCCTGCTGTCCCAGAGGAAGACAGGACCCACTAGGATGTCACTCTATGACAATAGGGCCCTGTGTTCTGCTAGCGTCTGGCACACAGTTATTGTCAAATAGATATTTGTTGAATGATGGCCTTGGCAGAAAAAAGTCCAGGTTTGAGGACTGTTCTAAGTCCACACATGTGAAGCATATGATAGCCTTCAGTCAACAAGAGCTGTCAAGGGTACATATACATTATAATTAATATTCACGTGCTGTGTGTTTTAAGTAGTAGTTGAAGCCAGGGCAGAGACAATATCATCCACTCTAAACAGTTAACGCTCAAGATCCTTCCCTCATGGGGCTTAGAGTCTAATGAAGGAAACAATGAGCAGATAAACAAATATAGTTTCTATTTAAAGCACTTAGGGCTACTAGACATTTTCTCTACTGATTAAAAATAAGGAGAATTCAGTAGTGGGATCTCCAGAATAAATTGATTTGGTCTAGAAATATTAACCCTGGGGCCATCTGCATGTGCAGGAGTTGGAAAGAATAGAGCTGAGGTCATGTTGCCAATTATACAGGCTTGTTTCTGAAATACTCACTAATTAAGATGACCCAAGTTGTCTTTGGAGCACGTGAATGAGCAGGCCATGTGGTTCTGTGAGAGAAGGTGTCTTGGCAGAGGAGACGACACATGCAGAATTCCTGGAGTGGCAACACACTTGGCGCATGTGAAGAGATAGAGAGAGAGAGAGAGAGAGAGAGAGAGAGAGAGAGAGAGAGAGAGAGAGAGAGAGAGAGAGAGAGAGAGGAATGGGTTAGGAAGCAATGATGTCAGAGGGTTATGGCAGGGGTGAGTGTGAGGAGATTACAAGGACCTTTGTCAGGCTTTGAGAGACCCTGTCTTCAACTCTGAGGGAGAAGAAAGCCATCAGATGCACAGACAGAGCGGTGATTTTTGTTTTTAAGATTTCTTTTTTTTTATTATATGGGTGTGCAGAGGTGGGCTATGTGTACATGAGTGCAGGTGTCCACAGACTCTAGAGGCACCAGGTCCACCTGGATCTAGAGTTTCACATGATTGTCAGCAATTTCATATGGGTGCTAGGAACAGAACTTGGATCCTCTGCAAGAAAGCATGTACTCTTAACTGATGAACTGTCTCTCTGTCCCCTACTATGTACATTTTATATTTATAAGTATTTTGGGGCAACAGCAGAAAGGCCATTTAGGAAGCTTGGGTTTAGAGGTAAAGCGTAAATGTCAGAGGTGGTAAGAAGTAGCCAGATCCTTGCTGAATTTCCATGATGGAGTTGGTGGTGAGAATAAGATAAAGATGAATCCAGGACCTGTATGGGGCCTGGAGGATGGGAAGCAGACTGGCTGAGATGCATAAGGCTAAAGGAGGAGACAGTCTTATGGGGAGACTGAGAGACAAGCTTCTGATGTGTACAGTATCAAAGCACCAAGTGTCTGATTGGAGATGCTGATGGTGAGTAGAGAAAGTAGGATACGGGATGGGATGAGCAGAGCATCTGAGATGAGCACAAGGACCGAGCATTCTAAATTAACCAAGTATACAGAGAAGGAGAGCACAGAGACTGCCGGGGAGAGGCAGGAGAATGTGGACATAACCCGGGTAAGAGAGAAGAGATTGGAACTGTCTGCTGGAGCAATGGGAGCCAAGACCCCAGAGATAAAAAACTACTGAAGAAGCTGGAATGGTTTGGAGCTGTGAGGGGCAGTTACTATTTATTATTCCTATTCTTCAGCCTCAAACTGAGGACCAGAGAATCCTCTGTCCAAAGTCATGCATATCTCAAGCGGGAGAACTAAGCTGTAAGAGCAGCACTGTTACCGAAAGTCCCAATAATTTGTCTACCTCAGGGCAGATATTATACTGTTTTCTACACACCAAAGAGAGAGAAGACAGTAAAACACCCCCAGAGCCATCTGGAATAGCAGAGAAGGCCTAGAGGGGGCTAACCCTGTGGTAGTCAGCTGTTCAGCTGTTTGGAGAGCAGTAGACGTTCCCGGAGGTCAGACCCTCCGACTGGTTTCCCAGGGTGACCCTGAGAGCGCAGGTTAAGAGCATCCCACTGCAGCATTGGCACAGCTTTGCAGACATTTCACTTTTTTAAAGCACCATTCCTCCTTAATCCCCATTCCCTCAATCCCAAAACAGTGTCTTGCAATATGCATGTTTACAGTTCTGTGGGCACACGCAGTGCAACGAGCCAGAGGACCTGCCGTGCTTCTTTTATAGGACTTCCCTGTAAGTCCTGATTTCAGTTCATTCCTGCAAAGATGTATTGCACAGTGCATGGCAATGTGTGTGTGGGGGGGTGGGCAAAGAGCACTAATTATAGTTGATCCATAACACAGACTACTCTGCATCCATTAAAGATCATGCTTCAGGAGAATAACAGTGCAGGCAAGTGACAGAATGTAGGAAAGGAGAGACTCCTGGAAAACGTCATAAAAGAACACACTAAAATGTTAGCGAAGGCCAACTCTGCAAGATTTTTCTTGTTTACAGCTCTTTGCATCTCCTAAGTTTTCTACAAGGTGCGTGTATTATTTTCATAATCAAAATGGTAACAGATGCTATTTTAAAACAGGAGCATGAAGTATAATACTAGTCTTCCAAGGGCTGGAAAACTGCTAGGGAAGATGAACACGTAAGCAAGTGGGCAGGATAAATGGTAGGTTGTGTTCCAGGCTTTTTGTGGCGGGCTCCACAGAATGGATAGACTCCCAAGCCAGCAAACCTCTCACCCTTTCATTGATAGCAGCTTGAGCCCCAGGCCTGGCCGCCTACTGGTACTCCTACAGCCTCTCACTTCTCTTCCACTATGTTGGAAGCTCCTGAGGCCTCTCTGGGTCTATTTAGCTTACAGCATGCTGTGTTAGTGTGTTTTGCCTCTTGCCCTGGTAATTTCTTTTGTCCTTTTTTTTCCCATCTCATTTCTGGCTCTCCACAGCTCTCAGGTGACTTGCCTCTTTGAAGAAGCAGTCAAAATGGAGAAGATTAAGTTTCTACACATCGTGTCCATCTATGGGGTCTGCAAGCAGCCCCTGGGCTTTGTGATGGAGTTCATAGCCAATGGTTCCCTGGAGAAGACACTCCCTACCCACAGCCTCTGTTGACCACTCAAGCTCCGCATCATCCACGAGACCAGCTTAGCCATGAACTTCCTCCACAGCGTTAAGTCACCCCTGCTCCACCTGGATCTTAAGCCAGGCAACATCCTGCTGGACAACAATGTGCATGTCAAGGTGAGGGCCCTGAGGAGGTTCGCTAGACCTCTTCCATATAACAGGATTGTCTACATGCCAGCCATTGAACCAGCCAAGAGCTTGGGCCATCTTTTGTTTGAATAAATAGTGAACACAGTGTTTAAGTCTGAAACAGAGATGGATGAGTAGACAACTTTAGGACATGAGATGGGGGCTGTGATGTCCACAATGTTCTCTGGGCCACACTTCTAAAACTGGTAGAATAATCTCTATCTCTCATGTTCTTTGTCTGAGGAAGGAATGCATATAAAGGAGATTTTGAGTAAGTCATGATGGTCTTTTGCTTCAGTGCTCAAACCGTCAATAATATTTTTATGCCTTCGAGACCTTTGCACATTCTCTTCCCCCACCCTCTCTTTTCATCTAGCAAAGTCCTAATCATGTCTCAGCTCAGATTAGTCATCACCTCCTTGGGGGGATCTTTCTTGATCTCCCCCACCAGGGCCTCTTACATCCTCTAGTCACACCTTTGGTACTTCATTTTCTGATCCTAATTGCGATATATAGGCATTCTACAAAACCTTTTTTTAAGCTTAGGCAAGGTTCAAGAGTAACAGCAGGTAAGGGATATCAAACATGAGTGAAACTTTTTCTTAACACACGTATATCCTATGTGAATGCCCAGACATCGTGAGGGTATGGGGTTTAAAGAGGCATCTCAATACCCAATCTCATTGTCCCATGATGGAGGACAGTCTGACAGGCTAGAGGCAGAGGATAAACAGATGGTGTGAGCATTTCAGAATTCGTGGAGATGGGAAGAAGAAGGATGTTGGAGATGGACAGATTCCCAGCCTACAGATGAGGAAACTGAGGCTCTGTGAACCTGAATAACTGGTTCAAGATCATCTAGGTAGTGGGTAGTAGAGCTGGGAGCTAATGAAGTTGAAAACCACGTGTGCTGTGCTAACACAGGACATGCTGACAATGGCAGGGAGTGGGAAGGGGCGCACAGGTGGCTTCTGGAAGGCATCTGTGGCTGTCCTGTCCTTGACATCTATCTGAATTTCTCCCAGATTTCAGATTTTGGCCTGTCCAAGTGGATGGAGCAGTCAATCCAGAAACAGTACATTGAGAGATCAGCTCTGAGGGGCACACTGAGCTACATCCCTCCTGAAATGTTCCCGGAAAATAACAAGGCTCCGGGGCCTGAATATGATGTGTACAGGCGAGTAGGTAGCTGGGCTCTGTCATGTGGCAGGCTGCTACCCTGGCTGGGTTCCTACTGCTAATAGGCAGGGTAGGATAAGGATTGGGACTGAGGTGGACCTGGAGACACTTTACCTGGGACTGTAGAGACTGTGGGGTCCCCTGGCTAAAAATTATGAATACTAGACCAAGTAGACTGTGGGATGCCCCTAGCTAGGGATCATGGATACTAGACCAAGTCTCTCTGCTAATATATTCTCCACTGCAGCTTTGGGATTGTCATCTGGGAGATTCTCAGAAGAAACCCTATGCAGGTAACATGATCATGGTTTAGGCCTGGGGGAGGCTAAGGTTGGAGAACATAGGACAAGTGATGGGTTGTGTGAGCTCCTCATGGATTTCTACCTTACTCTGCTCTCTCTGTCCCCAAGTGCTAGAACTTCTGAAATAGTGAACAAGCATCAGTCTTGACCTTGCTTTAAAACTTTAATACTCAAGCCCCTGCACTTTACAGTGTGGAAAGTCAAAACCTTTCCCCGAGCCTGTTTGTCTTTTCTTCTGTCTTTGCACAGAGAAAGGATGTAGGAATCATGTTGAGTCTTTGCTAGAGCTGGACCAGTGACTAAACTGCTCAGTTGGAGCCTCAGCTAGGTCCCGGACTCAACTGTCTACTCACTAAGCATATATAAGACACCCACTGCATTCCTATCCTGTCGGATCCTCCCAACTTCCACCCACTTGCCAGCCATCTGGCCACACTGCTAGACTCTTCTCTTACAGGGCTCAATATGATGACCGTTATCATCCATGTAGCTGCAGGCATGAGGCCCTCCTTGCAGGATGTGTCTTCTGAGTGGCCAGAGGAGGCACATCAGATGGTGGACCTGATGATGTGCTGCTGGGACCAAGACCCCAAGAAGAGGCCCTGCTTCCTAAGTATCTGCCCATTATTTCCTACCCAGGAGCTAGAGAGGGAGGGACAGAAGACAGCCTTCTCCTGAGACCCAGGCAGAGACACCCCTTAGCATTAGAGCTCAAAATGCTGTATAAGACATCTTCAGGGTGGGGCTGGGAGGCAGGTTCTCTGAGCTGCACAGCTGAAGATGGATTTTGTTAGATAGTGCTCTCTGTGGGCCTAAGGGAGGTAGAGTCAGCAAATAGAAACCACAGCATCTGACCCCAGTCCTGTCACTGAGTTCTGTAGCTATCTCTAGGGACTTTCAATACTGTGGAATCTTTAAGGTCATAGATAGGGTAGAATGAGACTATCTGATCATCTAGGGGTAGGCATGTTAGAAATCATCTGATCCTTGCCTTCTCTTTCTGTGAAGAAAAAAAAAGGCTTACCTTCAGAGGGTCACTGTGTTGTCAAGTGTACCCCAGCCATGTCAAGAGTGGGGATCAGTTTCCTACATCACTGTGGGTGAATGGAAACATACATAAACCTGGGAAAATGTTTAAGAGAATATGGGAAACATCAGAATATCTGAAATGTAGTAAGTACCATTGAGCTTTCCTGTTCCCTTTTTCTTCTCTCCCTACTCCTTGTGGAGCAGATGTGACCATTGAGACAGACATGTTGCTGTCCCTGTTCCAGAGCCCTGTGGAAACCCCTGAGGGTGAAGCCCTGATCCGAAAGGTGTCTTGCAAGCCATCGCTGAGCCAGCCTCTCAAGGTGGATACGACAGGTTAGGCAGGCCACTGTATCCATAGTGCATCCATGGTCTCTGGATGGCCTGAGGGGGAATATACAAAAGCTGTCATTTATAAGTCCACTTGACTACTGAGGGAGGTGTGGAAGCTATAAGCCAAGCTACCCAAACTTAGCTCTCTTATCCAGGGAGACTAGCTGGAGGCTTCCAACATCCATAGGGAGGACATCTTTCCTTATTTACCCAACTGTTCTCTAAAGACTATGGGTGCTATGGCTCAGAGTCCTTTGGAAGGACCTTATCCTAAGCTGTCACTCTGTGGATGTCAACATCATCCTTCAGGTCTCCTGTTCCTACTCTGATATGGGAACTGACAGGGACTATCAGGGATACCGTGGACTCTCTAAATGGAGGCCAGGCCTCAGAACTCCCATGCTTAGTGATTTCTTCTATACATGTACTGGTGGGGCAGTGGTATAGAAAGACCTCCCAGGAAGGGTAGGATATGAATCTGGAGGGAGGAAAGGCAAGGAGGACCAGAGCCAATCCCTGATGGCCCACCCTGTACATTACTTTGCAGGTTAGCAAGGTCAACCGGGAGATTGCAGACAGTGGTGAGTCTGTTGTGCTGAGATGGGACCGAAGACTCCACATGGAGGAAAGGATGGAATCCATTCTCCTCACTCCTCGTCCCTGTCACCTCTCTTTCTCGGGCCTACTACACATAAGGGGTGGCTCAGAAATACCCAGACTCTTGGAGCTCTGGATCAGTTTCCTCCTCATGACTGTGCTCTTAAAAGAGTAGATTGCCCGCTTCTGCCCTGAGAAATAGAACACTGGCTCTCAATACTATCTTTGCATTATATTTATTTGGGTAAAAAATTAGAAAAAGATATGTCCAGTGCCTACCCCATACAAATCAGAATCTGTAGGGGTTGGGTCTTAGCAGCAGTCACTTCCGTCTTGAGACACCCGTAGATGGAACAGGAGGCAGTAAGACCTGAAGATCTTATAGCACACAAAGTTCTAGAGCAGTTCTGACTTCCTCTCAGGTTCTTCTCTGAACATCTTACCTTCCTAATCTGTCTTCCCACTGGTAGAATGAACCAGCACTGTTCAACTCCCTTTTAAAGAGCTGCACAAGAAGGCTCAAAGAAGCCAAAACCTAGCAGAGGCCAGGGGGTGCTTATGGGTGGAGTAATGATTTCCAATCAGGCCTCCCAGTCTCAGCTCATTCTGCCTCCTTTGCAAAAACACAGAGTCAAAGCTCTAACAGAATTGGTGATCCTGGATACCATGAAAGCCATTGCCCTTAAACCTAGGCTGTTTCTGGAAAGTGTCTCTGGGAGGCAGGGGCATGCAAAAGGTGACCTCTGAACAGTTTAGTGTGTGTGTGTGTGTGTGTGTGTGTATATATATATATATATATATTCTATTCCTTTCTCTTAGTAGACTTTGGTGACTCCTTGAAGTGGATTCTACAGCTCTCTGACAGCAAGAGCTTGGCCCCAAGCGATGTCTATGAGAACAGGGTGACTACTCCCCTACACTTTCTAGTGGCTGGGGGTAGCTTGGAACAAGTGAGGTTGCTGCTCTCCCATGAGGTTGATGTAGACTGCCAGACAGCCTCTGGCTATACACCACTCCTCATTGCCATCCAGGACCAGTAGCCTGAACTCTGTGCCCTGCTCCTGGCACATGGGGCTGATACCAACTTGGCAGATGAAGACAGCTGGGCCCCCCCTGCATTTTGCAGCCCAGAATGGGGATGACCACACTGCCCATCTGCTCCTGGACCACGGGGCCCTGGTGAACGCACGGGAGCACGAGGGCTGGACCCCACTCCACCTGGCTGCACAGAATCACTTTGAGAATGTGGCACAGCTTCTGATCTCCCGTCAGGCTAACCTTAGCCCACATGAGACTGAGGGCAAGACGCTCCTCCATGTTGCGGCCTACTTTGGCCACATTGGCCTGGTCAAGCTGTTGACAGGACAGGGAGCTAAGCTGAACGTTCAGCAGAGAAACCTGAGGACACCCCTGCACCTGGCAGTGGAGAGGGGGAAAGTGCGAGCCATTCAGCACCTGCTAAAACATGGCGCACTCCCTGATGCGCTTGACCTCAACGACTACAGCCCTTTGCACATTGCTGCAGCCAGGGGCAAGTACCTTATCTTTAAGAGGCTTCTCAGATATGGAGCCAGCCTTGAGCTTCACACACAACAGGGATGGACACCCCTGCACCTAGCAACTTACAAAGGCCACCTGGACATCATCCACCTGTTGGCCAAGAGCGATGCAGACCTAGATGCTCTTGGAAGTATGCAATGGACTTCCCTGCACTTGACTGCCTTCCGTGGGGAGGAGGGGGTGATGCTGGCACTGCTGCGGTGTAGGACCAACCCCAATGCTGCCGAGTAGTCAGGCTGGACTCCCTACACCTGGCAGTGCATAAGGGGACCTGCCTAGGTATGGTCCACCTTCTGGAGTATGGTGCTGATGTCTGTGCTTGCAACAAAGTGGGCTGGATACCTGCCTACTTGGCTGCTCTCAAGGGCAACACAGCCATCCTCAACCTTCTAGTCAAAGCTGGTGCGCAGCTGGATGCCAAGGATGGAGTTGGCTGCATACCCTGCGACTGGCCCTGCGCAACCCATAGCAGAGCATAGTAGACTTCTTGCAAGGCAAGGAGCCTTCACTAGCCATTCTGGAAGATTCTGATCCTGGACCTCAGATAGAAGATTAGGTGGACCAGGGTTATTTTGCTTGGAAGGGAAGAGGCTTATGAAAGTGAAACTTGTCATTGGAGAGGCTACTTCCCACCTGCCCCTCTGACCTTGAGAGGAACCAGTGTCCTAGGTGACAGAAGGAAACCAAGGGTTCCAGTGAACTGGGGAAGCTACAGACTGCCTGGAAAACTGAGCCTAGCTCCCCTCCAGTCATCTCCAGACCAGCCGTGTTCTCCGTTTTCTTTCAATGAGCTCAAGATAAGCTTTGTCTCCAGCCTCAAGACTTCTGCCACCGTTTGCCGCTTGCCTGTGAATAATGGAGCCTTGTGCCTCAAGAAACTCCCGAAATAAAGAAAAAGCCTCAAAATGAGGAGAAATGGCTCCTCTTGACTCCAAATTGTGTTCTAAGTGCTTTACCTTATGCTGAGGCGGAAGAGTCACATACCTGCCCCAGATGGAAGATTAGGTGTACCAGGGTTCTTAGGGAACACGCTTTTTGAGCTCAGTACTGTTCACTGCTAATCTCAGCCATGCTCCTGTCACCATAATGACCATAGCTTCTGCTGGCACTGGTCTCAGCCTCTGGTATCCTATACACTCTCTTGGCGGTGTGGGAAGGATATTTCCAAACTGTAGCTATGCGCTCATCTATGGGATGCCAGTTTCCTGTCTCCAACTCCATACTTCTTTGTTATAACCTGACCAGTATATGAGGCTCCTAACCCCAGAGTAAACAAAGCAGGTGATCCAATTCTTCCAGCTAGAAATGGATCAGTTGGATACCCATGGGAGCTAGGGAGGTTAACATGGTACATATGTGTGTGTAGTGACTGATCCATCATATGTGTATATAACTTGTGTCTGTAAGCTCACAGGGGCAGAGGCATGGGGTGCAGCAGAGGGTAGTTGTGTGACTTGTGTGCATGCATGTGTGGTTTGTCTGGAGTGATCCATATGCCTACATAATGCTTATGTGTTAGTTTATGTGACAGGAGGTAGGGTAGCTAAGAGAAGCTGCAGGTGTGTACGTGATACACGCATGTATACAAAGTGCATTTGTAAAATTCATGCATGGGAGAGGGCAGGGTAGCTAAGAAGAGATGGAGATATGAATGCATAATGCATGTATGTGTGTATAATATGTGTGTAAATTCATGTGAGGGAGGAGGCAGGGCAGCTGAGACAGAGTTGGTAGTGAGAGGGGTTTTCCTGGACTTGGGGTGGGCCTTCAGCAGCAGGAACTTCTTTTCCTTATCAGCTGCTCAGAAATTTGCTCTCTAGGAACACATATAATCCACCTGCCCACGGGACTACCTACCAGTTGTGGGCACAATGGGGAAACCCCAGGCCTTCTCATATACACAGTGTGTTGGGAAGCCTGGTTCAGTGGTCAGTGAGGTAGTTGACTGTTGAGGAGTATGAGAAAGGCAGGTTCTCCCTGATGCATCATCTCCCCACCTCATCAGTACCCTAGTATCATCATGGGGCAAAAGATAGGGCAGGGAAGACTTGCTGCCCTATGTGCTACCCTGATTGGGTATGAGTTCACTTTAGCAGCCTTACTTCCTCTGTCCTAGGATGTCTGCAACAGCTCTGGACTCTTTGGACAGACAAGGATGAGTCTCAGGCCAGCACTTGGCTGGGTTGTGTCCTCAGGAAACAGCTATCAGACTAGTCTATATATTCAGATTTCCTAATGAGGGACTACTTTAAATATATCCTCAACCAATTCAAGCAGAATCTGCAGGGCAGACCCAGATGTGAGTGAACTCCATGACTCAGGGGGCATACCCAAGGCTTTCACTGGTCAATAGAACCATGTCTATTGCACAGTGGGGATGGAAGTCTTCCCCAAGAGAAGTAGTAGAAACTCCTGGGGTCTGGGAACCATTCAACAGATTGTCTCACTCCCTGTTCTATACCAGCTTTCCTCCCCCTATTCTATGCCAGCCATATCTCCCTATTCTATGCCAGATACCTGTTGTGATTAAGAAAATACCCCTAGCTCTGTCTTCTAAAGCAATGAACAGGAGGAGGGGGCTGATCAGGTCTGTGTGTCCCCTCTTGAACCCTGGAATACTGACATAGCTCCAAGTCTGGGAATCTGGAAGAACCAGAGGAGATGATACAGACTGTGTGTTCACACACAAGTAAGCACGAGCAACCAATGAGAGTCATGAGGTTGAGGCCACAGCACAAGATGGCATCTGGCTTATCACATTAGGAGGGGTGTGAGGAAAACCTTGAATAAAAGTGTTAGGGGAATGTGTTGGCATTTTTTATCCAAGGCAAGGGTGTCATGGAGGTATGGTCAGGACTGTGCCTTGGGATCACGTTGGCTCTGATGACCCTGGCCTTTTGTAGATGTCCTCAGATCCCTGCTTCTTTGAATCACTTCCTCCAAGAACTAACAGAGGTGAGAGTTTGGGCTCAGGCTTGAGCAACAGGACTTTGCGGTCTGCTGTGTTCTCAAGTTGCCTGAGACAGATACATATAGTGTTCACCTTAAGCTTCGTTTGGATACACCTACCTTCTCAGTTATATAAGGATATTTTGGTTAGGTTTAAAAGAGGTCCTTTAAATTGCTTGAAGAAGGTCCCTAGTAGGTTTCCACTGTGTTTAAAGTGCCTAGGGGTTGGAGTGCTAGAAATTAGAACCCTGATTTCTTTCTGGACATCTCTACTTGGAGGTCCTAGAGAACCCTTAAATTCAGATCATCCTGAAGTGAACATTAACCACTATCCACAAACCTGCTCCTCACCCTTTGTTTCTGTATTAATTGAAGGTTCCCCAAACCCCTAAAATAGGGTAGGTGTTTCCAATAGGACTGTAAAGGAGGGAAGGAAATTTTGGGATCCACATTGCTTGGTAGGTAGTGTACCTCTAGCAGCTTGTAGGACTGAGTCCTTGAAACATGGTGAGTATAAATGTGGTGAGTATAGCTGAGAGATCAGGTTTTTAATATTGCTAAACTTAAGTAGTCATATTGGATAGGAGCAACCACTGACTTCTCCTTTCTTACCCCTATCAAGTCAATTTTCAACCTAAGCATTGGGTTGATCAGAGAGAGCCTCCTGAATGATCTAAATGTTGGAGATGACATGGATGGAGCTCAGAAGGGCCAGAGGCTAGCATAGGAGGTACTCCATTAGCTCCAGAATGTGGGAGGGACAGCTTATTTCTATAGGCAGATAACGTGATGAATTTCCAGTGGGGGAAACTCTAATGTCCATCTTGAGTCTGGAGCTTTGCCTCACTGTGAGAGAATGAGAAGAGCCCCGGCCTCTTTCCAAGCAGAGGGCAGATAGAGTCTGATTGTCCAGTGCATCCCAAAGATCCAAGGGAGCTGTATGCAATGGGGAAGCTGGATGCTGTGATGGGAAGTTGGAATTCCAAACTATGACAGAGGATTTAGAGGTGGCCAGACAAACCTGGGTTAGGGTCTTGATTTTATACTTCAGTAGCTGTAGGCTTTACCTAGACAGGGAGGCCTGTGGATGCTCCAGCCCCGGGGTGTAGAAGCCTTTTAGATGTGAGGATGCTATTGGACCACACACAAACCCAGCATGCACCAGCACTCACCTTCACTTCATTTCTCTTCTGTCTTCCAGCTCTTGTCCCTACTCATCAACACCTTTCCACTTACCTGCTTTTTCCTTACCATTTACAGAGGCAAATCCCTGCCCTATTCTAAACCTCTGCTTAGGTGACTTCTTGTGCTTTGAGGAGTCAGTGGGTGGTGAAACCCTCCCAGATATGGAAACAGGAGGAGCAGTGCATTTTAGCAAGCCACAGCCAAGGGAGTTAATCTGCAGATGGGAAGCTCCATTTGGCTCGTGTGACCTTCTCAGATCTGATGTGGACATGCAGTGATCTGCAGAAAACTCTAAGGGGCTAGAAACACCTATGGATGCATCCTTATAGCCCTGAGAAAATATGCTGGGGAGAGCACAGAGTGAAAACAAAAAGAGAAGCCAATCTCCAGGCTTGTGGGAGAGGGGAGAGAAGGCGGCAGGGCAGAGGATGCCCCAGGGCTTCTGGACACACAGATGGCTGCTCTAGTCATCCATTCAGGAGTATCCCTTTATGGAGCACACCAGCCCCAGGATCACACCACACGCTAATGCTGAGTTCCTATATCTGTGCCTGATGGAGTCCTACATATCCCACCCCACCCCCCTGCCACTAGATCCAGCCTATGAGGATCCAGCTTCTACCTATGAAGCTTTCCTGCTTGCCTGGTAAGAGAGGACCACTCTTCTTTAAGGCACTGAACTGACACCCCTACTGTCTGCCCTGTTGCTTGCTCAGGTATTCAACCTGGGCATTTTTATATCCCCTTCTCTCCCCTCTTAGTGCCCAGGGCACATGTACTACTCATAGTGCTGAGTCCTGTTATAGACAATGGGGGCTGGAGCATTGTGTACAATGCTGTACGAAGGGCAAAGGATGCAAGCCAGCCTAGCGTGTGGTAGGGGAGGCAAACTGGAGAAGGAAGCTGAGAAAGGTCGCTAGGGTTAGCCCAGGCAGGAGACTTGAATACAAAGCCTGCCTGGGTCACAGCCAGCTATGATCCCAATTTGCAACCAATTAGCAGCACTTGTGACCTTAGGTTGCTGTCACACTCAAATCTGATGCCAAGCCTCTGAAACGGCCAGGCACTGAATAAGCACTCAGCATTTCATCTTCTTGCCATTTCTCCTAAACAAGAGGAATTCTTCTTTTGGAATAGAGCACAGATAATCAGGCTTTGGGGGTCTTGTAGGAATGATACCGTCAGACAGAGCTGCCTAATTTCCCATGCCAGTGCATTCTGGGAAGGAATGGAAGATTCTTTATGGACCTTGGAGCACAACCTAGAGTCATGCCTAGTCACTGGTTGCAACCACTGAGACACAGTGGTGAAGATGATCTGCAGACTATAGTTCAGGAGTCCAACAGAGCTTAATGTAGATCAAGCCAAAGCATCATGTCTGCATCCATAAGAACAGGGTAGGGTGGAGGCAAGGGACTCTGCATGCACATAAGTGGCTCTGCACACACATAAGGGGCTCTGCATGCACATAAGGGGCTCTGCACACACATAAGGGACTCTGCATGCACGTAAGGGGGCTTTTTAAATGAATTTAGGCTCCCTATGGTGACACTCGGCAATAGCAGAGCTTTCTAGATGGAACAGCAGCAGAAGCCACCTAGGCAGTGAAGTAAAATCTATTTGATCCTCTGTGCTTCACCCATAAAGCTGGGGTGGACCTCTTAGACCTTCTCACTTAGAAGATGCTACATTTTCTCTCTACCAGCTTCCTGCTTGGTGTAGCAGAGTTACAGGCATGTAATAAACAGGAAAGGAACCTCAGAAATGTGAAAACCTCAGACCCTAGCCCCACTTTGTCCCTACTCATTCTCCACCACTGGCTACTGGGCAGGGAATTGCTGTTTGTATGGACCCAGTTATCACCCTAAAGGTCTAGTCTCAAACAAGCTTTCTTTCTCTATCTTAATAAGAAAGATATTTGACCACACTAGCCAGTTCCAGCTACACTACACAGAATGGATGACATAAGATTCAGTCAGGGGTCTGGGCCTGTCACCCAGACAAACCACCCTCCTCACAAGAGGCCAGAGCACAGGAAAGGTGCCCTGGGACCTAGAGGAGAAGAGAACATCTGTGAAAACAAAGCCAAAAGCTGCTCGGTTAGTGATAGGTTTCAAAATCAGATACAGACTCTGTCCTTGTGCCCAGGACAGTAAACCATTTGGCTCAGGGAAGACTGCACAGCAGGCAAAGCAAGTCATGCAGTCTCTGGAGACAAAGATGGTCTAAGAATGGGCTCCCCAGTAGGTAGGTGGGGACACTGGAAATGTCAGGTAGGAAATGGGGAGGGAAAGTCCTGAGGCTTCCATCAAGAGAAAGGGTGGGGCCTTTTGTAGAAAGCCAGAGCCTGGGATCCCCATTTCTGCTATGTGTTTCTGGGTCCCCTTCTTCCCATCCTTTCACTCCCAAGAGCTTAAGGGGGAGAGGGTGGGGCCCAGCCCTCCCCCTGCCCACTCTAGCTGTCAATCTGCTGTCTGGAAGAAAGACTTGAAGCCTCCTGACAATTGTGGGCAACTCTCTCCTGCCCCGCCTCCCGCCCCTGCCCTGCCCTCTTCCCCTTTTCTCTCTGACAGGGTTCTCTGAATGCTCTGTGGATTGCCTTCCCAACCCATTTTCAGGTTCTCTCTCTGTCTCTCTGTCTCTCTCTCTCTCTCTCTCTCTCTCTCTCTGTCTCTCTGTCTGTCTCTCTGTCTCTCTCTCTCTCTCTCTCTCTCTCTCTCTCTCTCTCTCTCTCTCTGTGTGTGTGTGTGTGTGTGTGCACGCGCCTCTCTCCTCCTCCTCCTCCTCCTCTTTCCCCTCCTCTTCCTCCTCTTCCTCTTCCTCTGGTTTTCACTGCTGGTAAACTTGAGTGCCTTCAAAAAACTTCTAATGACACAAACTTTGAATCTCCTAGCCAGGTCAAGATCATCTATCAGTCGTTAGGCTGACAGCATGTCGTGTATGTGTGTGTGTGTGTGTGTGTGTGTGTGTGTGTGTGCGTGTGCGTGTGTGTGTGTGTGTATGTATATGGGGGAGTGTTGTTTTGTTTTGTTGGTTGATTGTTGCATGGGTATCAGCAGCTCAGAGTTTCCTAGGATTTCTGGATTAAATGAGGGTCTGATGCCTTCCAGTAGACAGCCACCAAGTCATTGGTAGCTGTGAGCTACCCTACGGCACCTGCTTAGCTTACTTTCTGGCACAAGAGTGCTCCTGGGGACAAGAGCCTTTCCCAAAGCTTAGCGCTAGATTCAAGTTCAGCAAGAAGATCAAAGTCCATAATTAAATGTTCAGGGCAAGTTAAGTGCTCCAAACTTTGGTGCTAAAAATATTATATTCAGCATGCAAATTATGCCCTGACAGTTCCCCAGAACCTGAGCCCGTGGGTGCTACTACCTTGTTTGTCATTATTCCTGATTTTAAGGTGCCAAGAACATTCCTCTTTCACTGGGTTGATTTCTATTTCACCTTTAAGAAGTCAGGCTTCTGTCGTTGGGGCAGTGCCAGCCTAGGACCCTGAGAGCCTGGAGATGTGAATGAGCTTGGGTGTGAGAAGATGGACATCTGCCCAGGTCCCTGTCTTCAGGCTTTGCCTGTCTCACACTGCCCATGCCAGAGACCAGACGAGGAACAACCAGATGTGAGCAAACCCCACTCCTCAGGGGCCACCTCTACTGTGATGCTCTCTCTGCCCTGGTGGCTAAGATTAGTCCTAAAAAGGTACCATGATCCAGGGAGCAGGGGTAGCTGGATTCCCTATTATTGTCACCTTTATGCTAAACCTAAATGTTAAGGGTAGTGCTGACAGTGTTCCAGGCCACCCAAGTGCCCATGGGAATGACTCTTGTCAAGGTTTTATTGGTTTGGTGCATGTATGGTGATGTTACAGAGTTGGAGCCCAGAGCCCTCCAAGCTGCAGCTTCTTCTCCTCACTCACAGCCAGGCCCAACAGTATCAGCAGCCCCAGAACCCCCATCCACAGCCTCCTCTAAGGCAGAGGCACTGGGAAGGAAGAGAAAAGGGAGAGAGAAGATGTCAACACGCCCTGCCAAAGAGCCCCAAGTTACCACTTCCAACTTCAGCTCCAACACTGGTCCAAGGCCCAACTTCCCCAGGCTGGCCAGCATTTGCTGTGGAGAATGGATATGTCCAAGGTATGTCAAGAAGTGGCGGAATGGGTTGGAGGGTAGAGGGAGATCAGCTATTTTTCTCCTTACAGTCTCTCTTGGGGCCCTTGAGGATCAGAGTTGTTTTCTCCCCAAAGGGTACAGAAACCCCATGGGATGCTATAACAAGATAGGACATAGCAATACCAACTGCTATGAAAAGTCGGGACTCACACTAGAGTTGTGAGTTGGGGTGGAAAACAGATTTTCAGCCTGTTTCTCTGGGGTCTGTGGAGCTACCTGGAGTTTATATGTGTCTCCCGACACTAACGTTTCCTGGAGGCCTTGGCGTGTTCCTTGTTTTCCTATGTGATCCCTGTTAAGAACTCTCCCTCCCTCCCACCACCTGATCCAACATAGGCAAGCAAGGGCCAGGCCAAGCCAACAATCAAGGTGTGCTTGGCCACTGAGCTAGCTTCCGTGCCCGAGAGGAAGGTCAAGGAAGGCCACTGCATCTTTGGTGCCAAGGAGACAGGGTCTGGATGTGAGAGGAACTGCTCTGAGCCATGGGTCCAACCCCAGAGCTGGTAAGATACCAGTCTCCCTGGCCCTACCCTGGCAGGATGAGAGTGTGTGGGCAGAGAGGGGCACCGAGCCAAGCTAACACTGCAGGGCCTGCAGGGTCAAGAGAAGGCCGAGTCCATCTGGGCCTTTCTGCCCACAGCTGGCAGGGATGAGGTCTGGCCTGCCTAGGCAGGGAGGCGGGAAGCAGCTGCTGTGCAGGCAAGGGGCAGACTCAGCAGTGCAGGATCTTCATGAAGGCCTTGCGGAACTCGATGTTGAAGGTGGTGTAGATGATGGGGTTCACGGCACTGTTGACATAGCCCAGCCATGTGAAGGCGCTGTAGAGGACTGGTGGGATGTTGCAGTCACAGTGTATATTCAGGATGTGCGTGATGAAGAAGGGAAGCCAGCAGATGATGAACACACCTGGGAAGAGGGCAGGGTCAGGCTGGCGAAGGAGAGACTGGACTAGGAGGGTCCCACTCCACATCCAACTGTCTGCGCTGCCACAGGCGTCCCTGGGGCACCGAGACTGCTAACTGCTGGTGGTAGCCCAGGGTTGCGGCAAAGGGAGCCCTGGTCTCAGATCTAAACATCTTGCTTTTAGCACACATCTGTGAGGAAGGGTCCCTGCATCTCCCTCAGCCTCATTGTTCTCATTGTCTCAATGAACATAACATCCACCTGCTAGAGAGGGAAGTGGCTTGAAATCAAATGGGAAACATTAGCCTGTCTGACTCTAGTCATTCTCTGCAAATAGGCACACCAAGTACTTCCCAGTCCCCCTTGTGGGCAATGCTCTCCCCAAGATTACTTGCTCCAGTTGGACACTCAGTGTGTAGTTATAGGGGATGTTTTAGGACAGAGCAGCATCCTGGAGTAACAACGGTAAAACTAGTGGACTGTCAAATGGAGCTGGCTCCAAACCCATCCTTCCACACCCTAGATATGCATTGGAAAATAATCCCTTACCTTTCTGGGGCCCATGCTTCTGAATAGGAGGGCATCAGAACCTGCCTGCTCTGGCCTCCTTTCCCAACTGCCTGAATCAGTCTACTTCCTAGATTTTGTCCTTCATTATACAATTGTTTAATAGTTAAAAAAGTAATTGCACTTTAGTGTGTGTATGTGGGGGGATGGAGGGGCACATGGAAATCAAAGGGCAGCTTGTGGGGAATTGGAACTGAGGGATTGAACTCAGGTTGAGAGGTTTGTTGGTGGCAAGTGCCTTTATCAGCTGAGTCATCTCTCCAGTCCATAGAAAAATCTTGCCCAGCAAATCTGTAGCCACCTCTCAAATACCTATCTTATTTTTCACAGGGGGACCATTTTGTCACACAGGGACTTGGTTGAGTGAAAATGTATATTTCCCAATTCCTCAGCAATAGTAGTAGTAACAAAATGCATAAGAACTCTCATACGTGATGCTTTCCCAACCCTTTGCTATCCTGACTATGATAACCACCCAGATAGGCAACTTACTCTACAGATGGGAGAGCAGAAGGAGAAGGCACGTACCTAGAACACAGGCTATGGTTTCTTACCAGAGATCAGTGAAGCCCAGACACTGAGTCAAACTGCCTCAGTTATATAACTACACAAAACCCTGATTTGCCTTTCTGTGAAGTAGATACAGCGGGAGATTCTACTAAATATTGACTGTATGTTTGGAGTGTGGCCTGTTACTGCAGAAGTACCCAACCCCTGACCTTCAAACTATGGTCAACAAGGCAAAGTCTGGGACCTGCCTGGAAGTTCCCTTTCCCCAGCCAGGACTGGGCATGGCAGGGCTATGGTCATCACCCGGAGCTGACTCACCAAGAACAATGGCAAGCATCTGAGTGGCTTTCTTCTCTTTCTGCTGGGAGAGCTTTCTGCGGCTCATCGTCTTAAGGGAGGTCCGGGTTTTGCCATTGGGCATGGTCTGGATCTCAAAGAACTTGGCAATCCTGGGGTTGACAATCTTGGCATGCCCATTCTTTTCTGGTTTTGCAGGACTGTCAGGGTTGCTATGTAGGCCGTGGTGGGATGGATCAGGGAGAGTGAGCTGGTGGTGACTGGGAGGGATGGGGCTATACCGGGTCCTCTCTGGGGGGCTGGTGCTTGACAGCATCTCCATTTCCAGCTCCTGAGCTCGGCGGGCAGCATCCTGTAGCAGAGACAGAGAACGTAGGATGAAATTCCTGGGCAGAAGCCACCAAGCCTCCTCGGTTCTCCTGCCCCTCTGCATACTCTTGCAAACAGCATGGTTTCTCTGCCAGGAACACAAAGAGAGCCATCACTGGGAGGCAGGGAACATCTGAATACAGCACTCAAACTCACGGCAGTTACTCCTGGACCACTTCCCAGAGCAATCTGTGAAGCCTCAATACCCTAGAAATGCTTGGATGCTGGTATCTGTCCACTTCTCTTTAAATAACCTGAGTGACACTTCCTGAGTGCTAAGGGACAGACACCAGTTCAGCTGCTGAGATAAACCCCAACTGATGTTCGGTCTTGCCTCACCTTCAAGAACTTAATTCTGACTACATAAAAATCATGTTCCCTATCCTCCCTTCCAAGCCGGAGTACAGGCACCTGCACCAGCATGGACATGTGGGCTGACTAGCTTGATCCAGAAGCATGGGGCTGCTCTGGAGCCTCCATATCTTCTTCCTTGACAGGATGAACCAGAAACTCCAGCATGGATCCACACACGGCTTCCCTGTTCCTCTTTAGACTCCTCTGTCCCACACCTTTGTGATCTTAGATCAGCCTCTGAAATACAGTCTATGTACCCAGATGGTGAAAATGGGCTGTTGCCTTGAATATAACTTGAGATCTGTTTTAGTACCTACATTACAAATAGCTCATTAGAGTCCTGTCCTTGGAATGCAGCCAAATTGTAGGGACCTTGCTGATCTAAGAGACACATTGCTGAATTTTATGTATCCCTACTTAGCTGGGGGATGAAATGCCTGCTTCTTGAACTCTGGTGGTAACTAGTACCATGAAGAGCTCAGGTATGCTGTAAGCCTGCATTTACAGGTTCTATGTTCACGATATGCTTCTTGTCTACCCCAGCTGCTCTGCTCTGACCCCACCCCACAGCTGGTCACCAGCTCCCAGCCTCAGAAGATACCTATCCAGAAGGGGGTGCACGCTGAATGGAAAAACTTAGGTGTGGATTCAGAAGTCACACAGATCTTGGCTCCAATATGCACTCTTTCACTAACTGTTTAGACTTGGGTGAGCTACCTGTACTCTGAGCCTTGGCTTCCTCTGCTGTGAGCTGAAGACCAATAAGATATACTTCCCAGGATTACCTGAGGATTTGATGAGATATCGGGAAGCATGGCAGGTGTTTGAGAAGTGGAACTAGCTCGTATAGTCACTTTTGCTAGGTTTTGTGGGTAGATCATTTCTCTCAACAAGCTTCAGTGTATCTGTGCCCTGCAGAATTGAGGCATTTCACTGCATCCTTACTCAGAAGTGAACAATGTGAATGTGCTCTCAGCTGAGGCAAAGTAAAGATGCCAGGAGACACTTCTCCCTTAAAACAGCTAGTGAGGTCCTAGGATCAGGGATGGTGGGCTCCACTGGGGGTTGAGGGGGCAGAAAGATGGCATTGTGTCCCTGACCTGAACACTTACCATTCTCCGCCTGTTCACTGGGAAACTCCCATTAGACTTCATGATAACGGTGCAGAGTTTCATGTCCTCAGGGTGGGTACAGTTGCCCTGTGGAGTGAGCCAGCACATGGGTCACACAAGACAGTGGAGAGCAGAGGTGGTAAGGGAATCGAAACCCAAGACAAGGGAGTCCATGGAGAACTCAAACTCTTGTCAGGGCCTCAGCAACTAGAGGAGTGTGGACTACAGAAGACAGTGGGGGCAAGGGGGGAAGGCTGGTACACTGATGAGAAGAGGCAGGCAAGGTGAGAGGCAAAAGGACTTTGTTCTTCGTGGAGGACCTACTCAGGATCATGCTAGGCACGTGCTCACATCCTTTCTCACATCAAATCTTCAGGAAAACCCTGTGAACTGCACATGACTCCCACTTAACAGATGAGGAAACCAAGGCTCACAGAAGCTAACCAACATGCCCAAGGACACACATTTTTAAAAATGTGATAAATACCAGGGTTTGGACCTGATGTATCTAACCCATCAGTTCTTGTTCTTTCCATACCCACATACTGCCTTTATTGTAGGATGCTGAGTGAAAGAAAGAGATTATATGATAAAAGAGCAGAAGGGAAAAGGAGGAACAGAGGAAGGAAGTGGGGAAGAGGAGGCAGGGGTGTACATGGAGGGAAGGGCAGAGCAGAGCAGGTACAAAGAATGGTTTAGAGAAGGTGGAAGAAGGGAAAGGAAAGATGGAAAGGAAACATGAAGGCCGTAATGAAAAAGGTAGAACTACATGAGGAGGAAGAGAGAAACTAAGGATCATATCAAGCAAGAATTGCTTTATGCAGCCACAAAAGTCTTCACTTGGCTCCCACCATGAACCATCTCCTCGTTGTAAAGATTCTGTCACTCCACTGAGGTTTACACCCTCATCCAGCCCCAGGAAGCTATTCCAGCCTAGACTTCCACCTTACTGTAATGTTCCAGGCCTGACCCAAGTGTAGGATTAGTTCTCCTGATAATGCTTAGGTAGAGACCCTTGTTGGGGCTGAGGTCGGAGACCTTGAGTGGTGTCTTCAGGTTGGCTCTGAAAGCTCGGCTGCTGCGCTTGGTGTTGACCCGCTTCCTGCGCTTGCGGAGGACGATGTAGATTTTGATATAGACCAGCAGGGTGACGATGAAGGGCACGTAGAACGAGACGATGGAGGAGTACACCACGAAGGCAGGGTTGGCAATGATACACTCATTCTGGTCTAGGGGAATAGAGAAACTCAGATGGGCAACATGTCATCAGGCCTACCAGGCCACAGCACCACCAGAAGATACTTATCTTCTCATTGGAAACCAGAAGCAATCATATAGATTGTGTACTAAATATTGCCTGGAAATGGTAGATGCAAATCAATGCTCAGTTAAAAAACAAATCAAGGTATAAAATCCCCAACTGTGAGCAAGAACTAAAGCTGGGACTGACTGCTTCCAAGTTTCTCATTCCTCTTCTCTAATTACTTGCTCATTAGTTTTGCCATTTCCATATACACAGGAAAGCCACGATTCAAAAGATATGACCCAAGGAAATGTATTTTCAAAAAAGAAAGCCATTACTTTAGTTTTTCATGTATAATGGGGGGAGGAGAGGCTCTGCCACTCCACAATTTTGGCAACAGAATAACTTCACCTAAACTTACTTAACTAACTCACCTGTGTTCTAGGGTTTAATGTCCACCCACAGTCCCTTCCAGGTAGACCAGATGTCTGTTGATATCAAGTTCATTCTGAATTAATTCAAATATAATAAGCTTTCTTTCTACTTCTGGGAATTCCTGTGGCACCTGTATTCTGAGTTATATACTTCCTGGACTTATTGTAGTCTATGCTCTAGAGAGGTACCTGTATAGCTCTTGTCTCTCTGCTGAAAAGCAGTTACATACTATAAGTGCTCTATTCTTCTGTCTGAGTTGCTCCTTATACTGCCTTGTTTCTAACTTTCTTGCTCCAGGCAGAATGGGAACTTGGATCAGCTGACCCACTGGGTTGAAACCTCATCCCCTAAATACCACTATCAGATGTGAATGAAATAACTTCCTTGGTAAACATACATGAGTGCATGCACATATGTGCACTTTGTAAAAGTGTCTGGATTGCACCAGCACATTAAATGAGATTGAAAATGGCCATGTCTTCTTTTCAGACATTTTCTTTTCTCCTCACCCAGTCCCAATGTATCTGGAGGCATTCTTTCCTCTCCTGCCCAATCTGAAACAACTCTAAGTTGGGCTGGATTTGGGTGATGATGCCTCCAGCATCTTTGAAGTTAGGAATGAGCAACTACTAGGCTTCCACCCACATCTGTATGAAAGACTCAGCCATTCACTGTTCTAAACAAGACAGGGAGGTGGAGCCATCTGAACCCCCAGGCAAAGGCCAGACTTGCCTGTGTTGTTGAGTCCAAAGAGCAGTGGGCAGGAGATGGTGAAAGACAGGACCCAGACAATGGCAATCATGACCGTAACTCGGCGCTTGGAGCTGTAGCGTGTGTTATACAGCATGGGCATTGCCACAGCTGTGTACCTGCAAAAGCAAGGATCCTAAGTCTGGGTTGCTAGCCATCAGACCCCTCACTCTACAACATGCACCACAGATGCTCTGTCTGCCTGGCTCTATGAAGCCTGCCTAAGACACTCATCCCTTCCCCTTGTCCACATATTCAAACACTTAATGAGCAGTAGCTACTGTGTACTCCTAGACCATTCGCTACTTATAATTTTCCCTACCTGGATTATAGACTTTCTGATGGATCTTTGCACATTTGAAATCATCCTTATTATACTAGACTGCAGAAGGCGGAAGAATTTGTGGACAACTGGTAGTTCTGTCTCTCAGAGCAAGGTATTAACCCCATTTAGCAATAATTGAGTTTGGCTCTGATAACAGTGGCATCATTAATCCTTCCTCACATTCCTCTACCAAACACTCCTTCCTCACTCAGTAACATCTCATTCTCCACCCATCCTGTGAGAGGGACATGCAGGTCTGGAAGCCTCACATCATGTTATGTATGTGAGTGAAAGGCTTTAAGAATATAGCTGAGTAAGTGGTCATGGGTTGAGCCCCCTTGACCAGGTGTCTGGACATAAATTTCTAACTCGACACTGTAGCTTAAGGGACGGGTGTCATTTTCATATCTAGAAAATGTACCATAGAGTTCAAATAATTTCTACAATCTTCCCATGGGCAGATAAATAGGGAACAACAGGCTTTGGACTCCAGTCAGAACCAACTCTTTCATATAAGTTATGATCTGGGTAGTCTGTGGAGAGTCTGCACTAACTAGCCAAACACCACAACACACACACACACACACACACACACACACACACACACACGTGTTCATATACATACAGCCAGTCATTACAGAACCTGACCCTGAGAAGAGGTGAGGCACTGAGCAAGAATGACCAGGATCATCTCACCCAACATGGCTGTCCTCACCTGTCAATGCTGATGGCACACAGGTTCAGGATGCTTGCTGTGCACATCATGACATCCAGAGTGACAAAGATATCACAGTGAATCCTGCTGAATTTCCACTCACCCACCACCTGGAGATAAAACAATGTCATGAGTGGAAAGAAAGCACAGCTGTGGAGATCATTTACCCAGAGCTCAATCCTACCATGAGCCACGCCCATGAAGTAGGGAAACAATCTGAGAGGACAGACCTAGTAGTTGTATCAGTTGCTTTTCTCCTCTCTGTAACAATACACATGACAAAAATCAACGTAATGACGGGATTTTTTTGGCTCACAGTTTTAGGATACTGTCCAGGATGGTGGAAAGGCATGGTGGTCGGAGCTTGAGGCATCTGGTCACATTGAGTCATTAGTCAGGAAATGAAAGATGGGTTCATCTTCAGTTGTTTGTTTGTTTACTTCATATTCAGCCTATGTTGTCAACAGCATGGAATAACACCACATTTAGAGTGGCTCTTCTCACTCCAGGTAAACTGAATATTGGAAAGCCCCTCACAGACATGCCCAGAGGTTTGTCTCCTAGGTGGTTCTGGATCCTGTCAGGTTGACTCCCTATGACCCATCACAGAGATCTTACAGGTCACCAGCTGAGCAGCAGTGAGGAGCAAGTAGCTCTTATGAGGATTCGGGCCAGTACCCCTTGCCTCATGTAGATCTGCTTCTGTGCCAAGAACTTGGTGTTAGAAGAAAGATGACTCACCTCACCTGAGTCCCTCAACTTTGAGCCTTAAACTGTAAAGAACCTGGGTTATGATCTCTACAAGTGTTCCAAAGTTCTGGTTTAATCCACTTAACATCTACTCACCACACAGGCAACTATAGTTGCTATACTTTCTGATGCTCTGATTTTTGGCAAGAGGGGTGGGAAGGAAGCTTACAGATCTAGGGTGATGTTATCCCTCCCAGTGTTAGCAAACTCTGCAAGTCTGGAGTGCCCCAACCATATAGGAAATCTTTGACTTCTACTCATAGGAGAGAGGAGTGAAAAAACTCCCACTCGTGGACTGAAGCAGGGAAGCATACACTGTGTGTTCTAGCTTGGGTGGGTCCCATTCTAACTGTCAGATTGCTCCTCACCAACACTGCCCTGTCTTCCCATCTCAGAAACAAAACCAAATATTTCCAAAACCCAATAAGTTCCATGAGGGGCAGTACAGTTGCCTCTACCAACTATGGCCAAAGCAAGTGTTTTCCTGTATATATCTTCTGGGGGTTCATGTGAGTCTGTTCCTGCACTGTGGGAGCTGAAGACTGGATATCCAGCTGTAAAGCATGAACAGGGCTTCCAAGATACAGAATTTATTTTCAGAGCACCACTGGTCAGGGCACCACTGGTCAGGGCACTAGGCCCATCAGGTTCACAGCTTTAGAGTCCCTCCTGGGACTGGTATCTGGAGACTTTCTTTGTGTCCCTGAGGATCTAGGTCTGAAATATCAAGGACTTCTTCCTCATCTTCCCTGCCTTGCTTCTCTTCCATCTTGGAAAGTAGTTAGGAACAACGACTCCTCCTTGCCTCAAGTCTTCTCAATATTTCATGCCTGGTCACAGGGTCCCAGTATCCTGTGGAACTCTATCCCTGCTGCCTCAAGCAGACTGCATTGTCTAAGCCTTCATCAGTTTTTGCATCCATGGCACCAAAATTCCCCCCCAGGCCCCAGGCCCCAGGCCCAAGGGGAGAGTAGGATACTGTTCAATCAGTGCTGAGTAAGTAACAGATGACTCAGAAATATCTTCATAACTCTTCTACAAAATGCCCACAGTGACTCTCACTATGAAGAATGTGAGACCTAGAAGACCCCAGGAAGGCAGGAGCTCCCTCCCTGTCCTCTCTCAGAAATATCTCTCTTATCTATCCAAGTGGAAATGGGTGGAGCCAAGAAAGACTTTCTCTATCTTGATTCTTGAAGCTCTCAGCTTCGCCTCTGAAACAATGGCAGAAAATGATGAAAAAGACATCTTCTTGAAGGGCCGAGGGTCCTAGAGATCCAATACAGTTGCTGTAGGGATGTGTCCCTATCCTGCAGTCTAATGAGGACATGGAGGCTGGAGGCTAACAGAACCCATGTCCACAACCCTGAACAGAATATGTTTCCCTCTGGATAGAGGGTGCCTCTTTGCCTGTGCATAAAAAGGAAAAAGAAGGGGAGGAGGAAGGGGAATCCTTCCTAAGTCAAGGGATGCTGGGTATCGGTCATTATTTTTTCTTTATTGGCCTTGTCATATAATATGAGTCATGGACCATTCTGAGTGCTTTTCGTATAGTGACTCAATGGATTTTCAAACACTCCTACAAGGTAGTACCATTGTTGTTCCTAATTTACAAGCAGAAAGCCAAGGCACACAAGGTCATTTGTGATCCTATTTCCTCCATCACTGTTCTGTGATAGCTTGAGGCATAGGGTCCTTTTTTGAAGGGACAATGAACAGATCAAGTCTGAAAATCAGGTGATTCTTCAAGGAGAGTTCTGCATATAGCTCTGGGGTTGGACAGAGTCAAGGGCCCTTACAAACAAGAGGGTCATGGAGGAATTGCAGTGGGGGCCCATGGTGGTTAGTTTCAGTTGTCAATCTGATAGAACTTAGAGTCACTTGGAAAGACTCCCACTGAGGATTGGGCAGGCCTGTGTCAATGCCTGAGAGGATTTTGGTGAATGTTGTTGGTGGCGGTTTGGTTTTGGTTTTGATTTGTTTTTTAATGGGTTAATTGAGGTAGGAAGACCTACCATGAATGTGGTTGGCTCTATTTCATGGGCATGGTCCTAGACTGTATAATGGTAGAGAGATCAAGCTGCGCATGGAACACACACACATTTATTTCTATCTGCTTTTGACTATGGATGAGATGTGACCAGCTGCTTCAAGTTCCTGCCTTCACTTGTTCAACCAATGGGCTGTAATTTGGAATTGTGAGCCAAGATAAACCATTTCTGCCCTAAATTGCTTTCTGTCAGAGCATTTTTTTTAAATCATAGCAACAGAAACAAAATGACAACAATCTTTAATAATGAATCATCTTCCTGTATACCCAGGCTTGAGACTGCCTTCTGTTCTGGACAGGCCACCCCAAGTTCTTTGGCAGAGAAAGCAATAGCACCTCACTTGTGCCTCTGAAATTCCCCAGTTCCCCATATCTATATGCTAGAACCAGAGAATGTCTTCAGGGACCCACACTGGGATTTCTCCACCAACAGCTTTTCCTGTGAGGCTTGAGTCAAGATGAATAGCTCCTGCTCAAAGCCTCTGATTCCCATTCTAGGAACTAAGCAGAGGAGGGTCAGTTCTCCAAGTTTCTCCATCAGTGTCTGCGATGTATCAACCACAGGGCCTTCAGCAGGGACTGCCTACTCTCCTGCTTGAGATTACAAGCAGGCTCTGATTTGGAAGACTGCATTGTCTTCCCTGGGAAGGGGCTGCAGCATGGGCTGCCCACTGTTGCCTCTACCAAGATGTAGGCACTAGAATACACTGGAAGGACAGTATAGAATAGCAGTCCCTGTTTCTGAAAATGGGGAGAAAGCGACAGGAGTTTCAGGCCTTGGAGCATAGACATTGTCCCCTCCTTAAGGATAGTCTCACCATTTAATCCTGCTTCTAGTATAATATACTGAAGCAATTCCAGAGAAAGGCAGAAATCCAGCTTGGACCTCTTTGCAGTGTGAGTAGAGAAGACACATATATTTTCTCTGACCAGCTGGCCCATCATCAGTCAGATGGTGACAGTGCCAGGTCTGCCCCCAGAGCTGCTGCGAGGATCATATAGGAAGATTCTGTGTACAGAATACTTACCATGGGCCCTGTACTTAGGAAGAACACAGTAAAGCACACAGTCATGATTATGATCACTGACTGCTCCATGAAGAGAGAGACTGAGTTCAGAGGAGAGGGAAAGGCCACTTGAGGGAACAGGTAGAAAGTGCTGGGAGACTTAAGAATCCAGACTCCAGTCTAAGGTTATTGAGAAAGGCAGGGCCCAAGACCTACCTCCAGGTAGACGACCCAGGGCATAACCAGTGTGGCCACCAGCAGATCGGCCACAGCAAGGCTGACTATCAGGTAGTTGGTGGTGGTCTGCAGAGCCTTCTCTCGGGATACAGCCATGCACACCAGCACATTGCCAAAGACAATGATAAAGATGAGGAGGGTGAGCAGCATGGCATAGTAGTTGTAGTGGGGCCTGTCTGCCTTCCCTTCTGACCCATTGAAAGGCCGGCTCCAGTTCTGTCTCTCCAGATCATCATCGTACCAGGACAGGTTCAGTGGATCCATTGGGGCAGCGGAGCCACTGGGTGGCACGGCTCTGGCCAGGAGAAATGAACACAGAGAGTAAGCAGGAGTGCTTGCAGAGCATGCTTCCTCCCAAAGAGGGTTCTCAGCAGAAAACCCAAGAACTAGAAGAGTAGAGAATTCCCCAAACTATGTTTTTTATTCCTGTATCCAATGATCTTCTGTTCTTCCAGCAGATAGTTTGTTTAATAAATGAAAACTATTCATTTTTCAAGCGTAATCACATGACTAAGCTTCAAAAGAGCTACTCATCCATTCTTTCGATCCACTCACATGCACAGTTAGTTAGAAGTTCCGGATTCTTGCGATAGAAACAGAAATGGGCATTCATTAATTCTTGGTGTTTTAACATGTATTAATCATCATTCTACATGTGGCTAAAAAACACAGGCAAACAAAATATACATGGTTTCATATCTTACATTCTAGAAGAAATAATAGCTATTGTTCTCAGCATCACACATCTGTAATTCCAGTTGCTCCAAATGCTGATGCATGGGGATAGAAAATTCAAGGCTAGCCTGAGCTACAGAGTGAGCTCAAAAGTCAGCATGACAACTTAGTCAAATGCTGTCTCAAAACCGCAAAAAAACAAACAAACAAACAAAAAACTAGAAAGAGAGGTTTTGCTATATTTCAGTAGTATAGTGTGTTTGCCTGGTATATAGAAGGCCCTGTGTCCAATCTTAGGTAATATAAAGAAAGAAAGAAAACAATAGCCAATTAATCAAGCAATTAACCTTTTGGTAGTGGGGACTAGGAAATGGAATGGGGAGAGAGATACACATCCTAGTTTATGTAATCAAACAAGACTTTCTGATGGAGTGACATTCAACTAAGACTGGAGATATGTAGGGATTAGACAAGTAGAGAGCTGGGCTTATGGGAAGGGCCCAGACAGTTAGCAGCAAGGCCTATAATAGAGATTTAAGAGAACAGAATCCTAGAGGGTCTTGGCATGATTTGAATCAAAGCCACTGTATAGGTTAGATCACAGGAGGTGAAAGTCAGCATCTGTTGAACTCTGCTACACATTCAGATCTGTCTTGCAGAATGATGAATCTGAGGATAGTACATAGTGAGTGCACAGTGACTGGGAAAGGCCCACAGCAGAAGTGGGACACCTGAAGGAAGGCATTGCAGGAATCTAAGCAAGAAATGATGAGGTTCCACAGAACACACCCTGTGGCCAATATTTCACACCTGAGGTGAAATAGGAAGAACCTGTTGAGAAGCTAAATATCGGAAGATGTTTCATCCAAGGAGAACACAGCACAGTCCCAACAGCAAATTATTCTGTTCAGCTAAAAAAAAAAAAAATAGAGGGTATGAAGCTGAGAAAAATTAAACCAGAGGAACCTTCACAGGCCAAAATGACTGGGTCTTGTCAGCTTGGGAACCCATGAAAATCTAGGAGTAAAACAATGATACTGTTCAGACTGGTTAAGAGCAGTGGCTGCTCTTCCAGAGGTCCTGAGTTCAATTCCCAGCAACTGCATGGTAGCTCATGACATCTGTAATGTGATCAGATGCCCCTTCTGGTGTGTCAGTGACAGTGTACTTATGTACATTAGATAGATTAGATAGATTGATCAATCAGTAGATAGATAGATAAATAGATAGATAGATAGATAGATAGATAGATAGATAGATAGATAGATAGATAGATAGATAATTTTTTAAATAAAGAATGATTCCATTAAATCTGGGCTCTGGGAAGTTCACTGATTGCTTAGGGTGGAAGAGAGCCTTTAGCCAAATGAGGTGACTGTAACTCAGGTAAGAGACATCAGTCACTAGTTGGAAGTAGTGGAAGTGGACATAGACCTTAGAAGTTGGAGTCATGGAGCCTGGTGCTTGAGTAGATTGGAACAGAAGGAAGGAAGCTAAAATGGGAAAGAAAAATCTCTGGCAGTTTATGAATTTCCCTGGGGCTCTGGGAGACTGACCCACAGAGAAGATGGAGAAGGGAGGCTCAGGAGCAGACTTGGAGGCATCAGGCTTGGCTTGGGTTATGGTTGTGATGAAAACAATGCACACATGATTTGGTCTCAGCGCTACTAACACAGGTGTTCCTATTTCACAGGATGCAATGAAATTTATTGGTATTTGGAAGCATTCCACACAAAGCATGGTGACCTCCAGGGGGTCTGCCACCCAGGTGGACTTGAGAGCCACCAGTCACTGACACTGGAGATGAAAAAGGGAAAGAAGCAGATGGAGAACTTCCTACTGGGCCCCGCCACTCAGGATTCAGTGTGGGGTGACACAGGAATGCAATCCTTTAGCCAGTTTCCCAATTCAAAGGCAGCAAAGCACCAGGTCTTATTGATTCAGTAGGGCCAATGGGTCCCTTTTCCCACCTGGAGCACACAGCAGGATCCCTGCATGTACATATCGATCAGGCAGCTGGGTTGCTTCTGACATTAATTTATTCAATCAGTGTCTATTGAACCAGCTACACATGAAGCACTAGGCAGTGAACCCGGAGGGGGCGGGGCTGGAGGAAGTCTTAACTCCTGTTCTGTTTGCTTTCTTTCTCAGAACTTGGGGACGGAACAAAGGGCTTGCTGTCTGCTGAGCAGCACTTCTGAGTCACCTCCCACTTTCCTTTCCCTTTGTATCTAGAGATGGTCTGACTAAGTCACTCAGGCTAGCCTTGAACTCAGTCTGACCCAGAAAGGCCTTTGACTAGCATTTGTCCTGCCTTAGCCTTCTCAGTCACCAGAATAACAGGACTTTACTCCTAGACCTGGCTCTACCCCCAGATCTCTCTTGTTCCTCTTCTCGTTGCCTTTTTCCTTCTCCTGATCTGGCCAGTGATATCTGCCATGATCCTCAGCTCTCTGTGTTCCCTCCCATGATCCTCAGCTCCCTGTGTCCCCTCCCATGAGCCTCAGCTCCCTGTGTCCCCTCCCATGAGCCTCAGCTCCCTGTGTCCCCTCCCATGAGCCTCAGCTCCCTGTGTCCCCTCCCATGAGCCTCAGCTCCCTGTGTCCCCTCCCATGAGCCTCAGCTCCCTGTGTCCCCTCCCATGAGCCTCAGCTCCCTGTGTCCCCTCCCATGAGCCTCAGCTCCCTGTGTCCCCTCCCATGAGCCTCAGCTCCCTGTGTCCCCTCCCATGAGCCTCAGCTCCCTGTGTCCCCTCCCATGAGCCTCAGCTCCCTGTGTCCCCTCCCATGAGCCTCAGCTCCCTGTGTCCCCTCCCATGAGCCTCAGCTCCCTGTGTCCCCTCCCATGAGCCTCAGCTCCCTGTGTCCCCTCCCATGAGCCTCAGCTCCGTGTCCCCTCCCATGAGCCTCAGCTCCCTGTGTCCCCTCCCATGAGCCTCAGCTCCCTGTGTCCTCTCCCATGAGCCTCAGCTCCCTGTGTCCCCTCCCATGAGCCTCAGCTCCCTGTGTCTTCTCCCATGAGCCTCAGCTTCCTGTGTTCCCTCCCATGAGCCTCAGCTCCCTGTCTCCCCTTTTTCCCCCTCCCTACCACCTGTTCTTACATCAGACCAATCATGGTTCTGCAACACCATGTGTTGATCTAAGATGATCTAAGTGATCTAAGATGATGGAACCATATACTTTGGAACAGGTTTGAGAGTTTGCCAAATGATTTTAGACACACTGTCTCAACCTCAAAACAACTGCCTGCAAGCTTCCAATATTACCCTACTTTATAAAGGAGGCAAATATCTGAGAAACTCTAGTCTGAGCCTACACATGCTTCAAAGAAAGACTGACTCAGAATTCTCCTTTCCTGGAATTAGCCTGGACTGTCTCCCACTCTCCTTGGGGCTCCCAGTGTTCCACTCCAGGTTCTGTCCTGGAGTACCCCCACCTGCGTGTCTGCTTTCTCACGGCTGCACCATGTGTGGCTCCTGCTTCATTCTGAGGGAGTAAACACAGAAAAAGCACACTGTTTTGTTCTTTCTTGACTTCCTACTCTGGTCTACAGGTAGTGAGTATTGAGCACATGTTTGCTAAACTGAATCAGAGGCTCTGCTATAGACCCGGGAAGTAAAACCCTCTGTCCCTGATAACATGCTGGCTGACACAGGCCTCTAGATTCACAAATGCCTGGAGGACTGCAGCTCACAAGCACCACAGACATTGCATGTGGGCTCCAGCAGTGGGCTGCGCAGTGTGCCTCACATCTGCCTTACAGAATCCATATGTTAAAGTCCTAACTCCAGAATCTCAGAACATGGTTGGATATGGAAACTTTAAATGGGAATTAACTTAAATGAAGCCACTAAGTTAGGCCCTACTCCAAGCTGACTTGTGTGCCATAGGAAGAGGAACTTTGGACATAAAATGAGTTACCGTGGTTGCAGGGACAGAAGAAAGACCATATGGGGATGCTGCATGAAGGGGAGAAATGTTCCAAGAGGAGGTTAAGCTTGTGCCTGGGCCCTGGCTGCAGGGCATACACTCACAGTGAGGCTGCAACTAGACTAGAGGATTCCGCTTTCCCGGGTCATCTGTTATAGCCCACTGCTATAAGACTAACCACATTGCTGAGGCTCTAACAGAGTGGAATGTAAGTTTCAATGCTGGGTTTCTGCAACACCAAGAAAGCAGAAGAATACCATTAAACTCAAGCACAGACCTAGATGCTTTCAGTTATAAGAAGCACTCTGACTCTATTAGACTTTGAAATGGGAGGCATCTTAGAATGGGTAAAGCAGAACACCCCTCTGGTACCTTCAGAAAGCCTGACAGGATCAGGTTCCTCTGTTCATCCATCGCCTTATTATGTCCCTTCAACCTTTGGATAGCACAGATTGTTCAACCCCTAAAATATCAAGAAACTTGAGAGTACCTGGAGGATCCCCCTCCAACCCATGTCCTTGCCAGAGATTATCCATATGGGGTGGACAATGGAAAGTTGGGGATCCTCCAGGTATCCTGGGCTGGTTTTGGCTGCACAGAAACCAGATGAAGTCAGGGTCTGCTCCCAGACTTGTATGCAGAACATGAGAAACCACACAGCAGCCAGAACCCTGGATTGGCCAAGAAAAACCAAAATTTTTGTTCTTTTTTTTTTTCTGAGAAATTTGCTCAGAGTGAATTTTCAAATAAATATGATCACATGTAAGAACAAAGGGTTTTGCTTTGGTTTTAAAAATACAAAAGAATTGCTCACCATCCTCCATTTCTCCGTAGGTGGCTCCTCCCTCCTGCAAAAATACAAAAACTCCCAAATCACAGTTCCCAGTCCAAGAGCACTTAGTGGCCAACACATGCAGACATGGTCATGGCCAAATCTCAGCCTCACAGATGTAACCATTGGACTGTGTCCCCTGAGAAATAGTTGCATGATCTAACCCTGAGATGCGAGGCCCAATCAAGCAGTGTCTAAGTCAGTCTCCCTAAAGTATCGTATATAGGTGCTGACACTTGCCACCCAGCCACCTCACTAGGAGAAAAGGATCGGAGACCACTGTGGAACCTCTGAGCTTTCTTCTCAGCTGATCCTGTGGCAGATGGGATCCTAGGGAGACCTTTTATGGAGGTGACCTACAAGCCTTGGGCTACTGAAGCAACAGAGACAGAAACCATCTGCCCCTCATCTGTTCCCAGTATTCACTGTTTCTACCCTTGTCTAGAAAGGCCAAGATCAACTAAAAGGTCTTCCAGAACCATCTATGTGGATACTCAGAACCTGTCCCAGTCAAGTTTCCCTCACGGATCCAACCTAGCTCCAGCCTGTGTTAATAACGGCCCTCTTCAGAAGCTTAGAGCAGATGTCTGGAAGGAGCAGAGGTAGATGGAAATAGCAAGCCAAAAATAATGGAGCTTGGGTCTCCAACCTCATCAGCTTCTGCCATTTGCCTCATGGGCCTCACAAAGCCTACTTCCTGTGTGTTCCTGAACTTGGAAATAAGCCAGCTTTCCCATGGAGAAGTTGAGACAAGTTGGTGCAGAGCTGAGGCCCCAGGCAACCTAGATTGACACCCCACGGAGACCACCTGCCGCTGAGCCAAAGACAGGGAGAGCACAGAGCATGGGGGGGGAGCTGAGGACCCCCTACTTCTCCCAGCCACACATCAGACACAGGCAGGCTCCCAGCCTGACAACAGGCAGGGCTCCTCACAAGCAGGTAGGACTGGAAAAGGTGCTTTGAGGCACCACAATTGAAGGATGACTCCCAAATAAGGTGTCTTCTCAGGGAAAGAACATGGGGTGGGGGTGATCACCGGCTGCCAAAGGAAAGCTGGTTGGGCCCAGGAAGGGGACGGTGTCCTTTCATGGCCAGCTCCTGCCTCTGTGCCTTCCCATTTCTGTTCCAGGGAGCACAGAACTGGCAGGTGGGGGAAGAGCAACTTCAGCGTTTTGTGAACCCAGGCAGCCTGTTTCCTGTGCTCTCCTCAGCTTCTCCTGTGCTGCCTCCTCTGAAGTTTGGCACTTGAAGGAATCTAATTGTCTAATTAAAATTTAACAATCCCTTATCAGGCTCGATGGCGGGTGAGACACTGCTGTCTTAAACACATCAATTTTTTTCTTCTTCTTTTCTAAGACTTTGAGCATTTCAATGAAAAAAGTAAAGGGGGGGGAGCATTTCTCATTTACATGTCAAAAGCAGTTTGGTGGAGTGATTTGCTGGAGATTGGGAGTGAGTAGGTAGGGTGCTCCTCTCCAGGGCTCCTGGCAACCCAAGCCAACACCTCCCTCCTCTGGGTGGAGGGCCAGGCTGTGGTCCAGGGATGGCTCTTTCTCTAGCGCCTACAGACTCTCCAGGAAGGGACAAGGATGGGGAAAGGAGGAGGCTCTCCCATTATGTGACACGTTCTTGACCTGGAGGCAGCTTCGGCCTGGGAGGGGAGGGGGGTGGACAGATCTCACACGAAGAGTCCTAAGTGAAGCATCTTCCAGGGGTCTACTACCAGGCATGCACCCCAAAGGTACCCACCACTGAGATCCCCTACACCTAGACTCTAAGAGCCTGGACTGATGGCTGGCGATATTAGCATAATCTGAATGGCAGGGTTTCTTAAATCCTGAGCTGAGAGTCTAAGGTGTCTGTGGAAAGGACAAAGAAAGATGAAACTGAATGTGAGGATTGTGCAGAGCCATGGCGAGGGGTGGTGGTGGGCATGGGGCATGGCGTATGCTGTCATCTCCAGTTTGACCCCCCCTCCTCACCCCTGAACATCTTTTCAACACCCATGCCTAGGTACATTGAAAAACTGGGTCCTTCTCAGGTGTTAGCAAGTCATATTTGAGTGAAGAATTTGGAAGAAAAGATGCTCTGTGGTTTGGACCTTAGATGTCCCCCACAAGGTTGACCCCCATGTGCTGATTAATGCCTTACTCCCCAGGTTGGCATTACTGGGAGGTGGTGGCGATGTTAGGAAGTGGGACTTGTGGGAGGTCTCAAAGCACTGGGTAAGCCCTCAGAAATTCTGACCCTTCCTCTTCCTCTCTCTGCTTCCCAGCCACTGTGAGGAGAGCAGCTGCTTCCACCACAGGTTCCTGACACAATGTGCCACCTCTACACCGGAACCCAGACAACAGAACCAAAGGACTGCCATCCTTCTCTCTAAACAAACCCTTCTACCTACAGTCATAGAAAGTTGATGTTACTCTTGGGCTCCAAATTAGCCCCCTCCACAGCCTCATTGCCACTTTGGGGTAATAGGTCTACACTATTTAGACACCTAGTCTAGCAGAGGCCTTCCCTCCCATGACCTGGCCGGCCCACTGTTTTGGGGTGACCGAGATTTCTGTAGAGGAAGTAGAAGAGACTACATGCTGACAGCATGTCTCCCAACTTCTATGCCCCCACTTCTGACATAGGTCATTCAACCTCAAGTTTCAGAGCACAGCAGCAAAGCCCATTCCTTGCTGCTAAGGCCTTCTTTAAAAGTGTGGGAAAGCCAAAAAGAATCTCTTGCCATCTCACCCTCTGGTTGTGTCTGCCCTGCCTTCCTGGAACCAGATGTTCAGCATCATCTCAAGGGACTTCAGTGACTCAGTCTGAGGGTGGTAGCCATCAACTTGAAGCCTCCCCTGACCCTGTTTGTTGGAATTAAACCTTTCCTGACAGCCTCCAGCCTTGTCTTGTCATTGGGAAAAAAAAAGAAGCTTTTGGTGGACCCTCCCCCAATCTCCTGTCCAAATCTACAAACCTCCAGCACAGGGAAGCCTCTTACTACATCCTTGGGTTTCAGTGTGGCTTCCTCTGCAGGCCCAGCCCAGACCTGGACTCAGGATCCTATCACATTCAAAGTCCAGCCACTCCTACCGCTGGGACTGTCTTCCCAGCCCTTCTCCAGGGATGCTAGCCTAAATGCTTTTATTAATTTTATTAATGCACATTGCTTCCAGCAGCTGCAGATGCAAGGAGATCATTATTCGCCTAATGGTTTGGTATCCCTGCATCTTATCAAATGCGAGCAACTTGCTATAAGGATGGCTTCGACCTTGTCTTCTCTAGGTGTTACCTCCTCACACAGAGCCTGACAACAAGAGGTGCCTCATAAATGAGGAGATATCCACGGAGTTAGTAGCTCATGCAAGGGTAAGGCCAGTAAGCTCTGGCCTCTGGGGCTTACCCACCTTAGAATAGTTAGGTCCCTTGGATCCTTCTCCTTGGAGACTACACTCCTGAGAACTTGCCTGACTTTCTGGACCCCCGTGACAAAGGCCTAGCTGTCAGAGTCCTTCTAGTGTATCCCTGAAGTATACACTGTAGCACCCAGAGTTATAGTATTAGGAATGGAGGATGCAGGTAGGAAAGAGATTGAGCTGGATCCCAGATTACTTGCATCCTGTGGAAAGGGAGTCCATAGCTAGACTCTGATCAATGAAGGCCAGGGTACCCAGGGCCTCCTAGCCTTTTCATTAGTGATCCCCTAAAGAAGTAAAATTGTCCCCAGAGCTGTCACCTCAGAATGGCGCTAAGTAGGATGCTAAAGCATTACAGAGATGAACGGGGAGAAAGCTTATCTGTGGAACATGGAGAGGAGTTTGGGGTCAGCACACACGGCTCCTTGCTCAGCCATAGAGGGACCCCTGACTGAGAATCTTCTGGAAGAGAAGGGAGCTGAATGTGTCTGGCTGTGAGGGCCATTTCTGTCCCCCAGCTGTAAGTGGTTGGCGTGTCATCTCTAGGACTTTCATCCTAGGCGAATTCCCCCATTTGTGTCCTTCTCAAGGTGACCAGGTGTCACAGGGACATCCAGGTGACCCTGGCAATGTGGCTGGTCCCCTAGGAGACCCAGGCAGCAGTGGACTGATGTCGGTTTTGTCATCTGCCCTGGTTGCAGGCCTTTGAGATCTGCATCGGACTGAGTTAGGCAGCATCTGGAGACTCAGTAAAGGGAAGCAGGCATGTGTGGCTCCCAGTCTCATCCCTGTGGATTTTGATGGCTCCGTTAAAAAAAAAATGTCTCCGCACAAACTGTCAAAGTGTCACACATTAATTAACTGTTAGCTGAGTGACTCAGTGTGGGGAGGGGCAGAGAGAAAAGCTTCAGTCGGTGCTAAGCCAGGTACCATTCGACTTGCGCCCGCCTTTTGATTAAAAATCTTCACAGTGCGAGGGAAGGGACAAATTTTCGGGGCAGCTCACGTGAATTGACAGGTGGGATGCAGGCGGAGGGGGTGGGGCCCTGATCCCCCTCTTTGAGAAAGGGAACACAGAGAGAAGGGTGAAGTCTCTGGAAACTGTTCTGATCTAAATCAGAAAGGATCCCACAGACTGGCTGTTCTTTCTGTCTCTGTCTCTTTCTTTCTCTGTCTCTGTCTCTCTCTTCCTCTGTCTCTGTCTCTCTTCCCTCCCCCTCTCTCCATCTGTCTTCCCCCCACCAAGAAAAGACCCGGGGGAGGTGATTTTGGGTTTTTCCCAAGGGGGCTGGGCTAGTCGCCTGAGCTCAAGGTGCAGACAGGACCAACCCCCCTTCTCTTCTCGAAAGGGTGGGAGCCGCGTCTCGGACACGCCTCCTTGACCTTTACTTTAATTTCAGGACAGAATTGAAAAAACACGCTCTTGAAAGTCAAGAGGGAAACAAATCCTGAACCTTATTGCTCTAGAAAGAGGGAAAACAATCCTGGCTATTTGGCAGAAAATTGTTCTGCTTTATGAAAAAGCAGCCCTGTTCTTTTTATTTATTTATTTTTTTAAGAAAAAAAAAATAAGAGCAGGATTGCTTGCTATGTTGCTGCTGCTTGGAACGTTCAGGAAGCAGTTCTCCCCAACCTCTCATTCCCAGGACGCAGCAAGTGAGGCCGAGGGCCATTTCTGTCCCAGGAAAAGGAGAAAGAACCCCTCCTGCAGTAGAGTGGATAGGCCAAGCATGACTGAACTTTATGACTCCCAAATAAATAGCAACTTAGTTTCAAGACCTCAAAGACCAATTGACAGTAAACTTTACCAAAGGACTACAAAATCCAGATAGCAAAACATGCTGCAAGGCACACAAAAAAAAAAAAAAGAAAAAAAGATAAAGTCCAAGGAAACAAACAAACATAAACAAACATACATACAAAAGACAGAGCAGCTTCTAGAATAGAAGCCACTTCAGTGTTCCATTAGCCTGGTACAATGTGTGAACATTCTTGGGTTCTGACTCAAAAGAAACCAGCTCTTCAAAGTCCATGACATTTCTGAGACTGTTGAGAATCTCGGCAGGAGATTTTTAATATTAGGATCATGAATAATATTTTTTAGAGGCAACAAGGGTGCTCTGGTTGGATGTCTTTCTTTTTAGAAGCAAGGTCCCAAGTAGCCCAGAATGGTTTCAAGGACGCTGTATAGCTCAGGATGACCTTGAACTCCTGGCCTTTCTGCCTCCACCTTCCACATACTGAGACAGCAGGCATGTACCACCAGGCCTAGCGACACTCAAGTTAACCTTTGAAGAGCCCTTACATTCTGGAGACACAGAGTGAAATGTTTATAGATGAAGTTACTTCTGTGTGAGATTTATTTGAAAACGCTATGTAAGTGGAGGTGCTGTGTTAAAATAGAAGCGGCCATAGTTGTGGTGGAAAGTAGGTGATGGAAACTTTGAGTTCTTGCTGCTGTTCCTCCTGTTTCTGTGTGTGTTTGGAATTTTTCTAACAAAACGGTTTGCTTAATCACCTCTTTATGATTTCCTTAGCACACCCCTGATCACTAAAAATGACAGGTACACACCAAAACTTCAGCTCTCCTTTCAATCCCTCATTATAAATGCTGGCTTCTTTTTCTGCTAAGATGGCTGGTTGCTTTTTCTGTTGGCCTTGTCCAGTATAGACAGAGCCTGTGGGACTCAAGGACTGGCAAAAGGAAAACTGGTGTGTACACTTTGCAATCTGAGATGCCTCCTCAAAAGCATAATGCTCTGACTAATGGATCGATCGCGTCGGCTTTTCATAAGGATGGTAGCTCAGCTGGTCAGAGCAGGAGACAGAGTGTAATTCCCCCTTTTAAATGCAAATCAACAGTTCCTGAGCTCCTCTGCGTGCCAGGGATCATGGAAGGTGTTGTGCATTCCATGGGCTTTGTGCTTCAGCCCTGTAGTATTAGATTATCCCATGGTACCGGTGAAGACACAGGCCCAGAGATGATGAGAAGCTTGGTCAAGGCCACCTCAGTAGACTGGGTTATTATGGTGACTAGTTTTATGTCAGCTTGACATGAGCTAGAGTTCTTTGAAAGGAAGGAACCTCAGTTGAGAAAATGCTCCCCCGTATTGACCTGTGGGCAAGCCTGTGGTGCATTTTCTTGATTGGTGATTGACGTGGGAGAGCTCAGTCCTCTGTGGTTGATGCCACTCCTGGGCAGGCAATTATGGTCCTATAAGAAAGCAAGCTGAACAGGTCACAAGGAGCAATCCTGTCAGCAGAGTTATTCCATGTCCTCTACATCGGTTCCTGCCTTGAGTTCCTACCCTGACTTCCCTAGATGATGGACCACATGCTGTAGGAGGAAATAAAGGACATATCACATCACATACCATATCACAGCACTAGAAAACCCAACCATGACAAAAAGTGGTACCAGGAGTGGGTTATTCAGACATGGACTCTGAATGGACCAGGGAGGAAGGTTTTCCAGGCCTTAGGTCCAAAGGCCAACTCTAGATCCCACCAGCTCATTAGGTGACTACAAGAAGCAAGATGAAACCCTTACAGCTTTGTAGACTGGAGGGTTAAGACCAAGGCCACATCCAAGTTTCTATATGCTTTCCAAAAATACAACATTCTCAGAATACTTGAGGTACCAACCTACTCTGATAAGAGAGCTCTGGGGAGTACTGAGCCCAGGGGATTCTGGGTAGAACTAATAGATCCTACTTAGGTGACTCTCATTCTCCCTTGGCTCCAGAGCAGACTCAGAGATCTTCACTTAGGCCTAGTCAGCCTGACTTCCCATCCATCAGGGCTTTCTGTGAGTCCTTCCCTGGGCCATGGCCCCTCTACATCCCAGCAGTACTACGGGTATGGACCACTTGTTCTCTTGGGCTGTGAGATCCTTACTTAGAGGAAATCAAAATGTACAATTTGTCCAAAGAAACATGGAGGCAGTGACTCTGTCCCAACTACAGGCTTGGAGCCTTGCATAGGGCTTCCTCATCCCTACCTCTCCTCTTTCAGACTGTTTTAGAGTGAGACCCACAACACAGTGTAATGGACAGGAGTTGATGTCTCCTCATTTTATTCTCACCACAGAGACACACCTGATTTCAGTCCCGGTTTGAACACTCCAAGAAGAGTATGCCTCAGGTTTTTGTTTTGTATTACTATTTTGGATTTGTGTTGTGTTGAGACAAGATCTTACTCTGTAGCTCTGGATACACTCACTGGAACTCACCCTGTAGACCATGTTGACCTCAAACTTAGAGACCATCTTCCTCTGCCTCTCAAGTGTTGGAATTAAAAGCTTGCGCCACTGTGCCTGGCTTTGTTCCTCAGTTTTCTCATCTGGAAAATTGGGCAATAATCCCTCCCTCATTGGAATTGCTCTGAAATGAACTTAGGACATGTAAGTCCACTAGCAATAATCCAGTAGCTGGTAGCTAATGTCATAAAGAGGAATATGACAACTGACAGAGAGATAGGTGATCTCTCAGAGCTGTGTGAGGATCTCAGAGAGAAACAAAAACAACAACAAACCCCTTATAGTGGGATGAAGGTCTGTGAGAGAACCCTGTGATTTCCTCATAGCTCACAATCCTCTTCATACTACAGACGTCAGCCATAAGGCTACAAAATTCCCACCAGCAGCCATGATCTAGAAGCCTGAGATGCTGGGGTACTTCATGATTACTCCTAAGGTCTTCTTGATATGTACCTTGCAGTTTGCAGCAACCTTGACCCTTCCTTCTGAATCTCACAGAATTAAGTCCCACCTGGCCTATAGCCTTTCTGGTAGATTGGAAGGACACAGAGAGACACCCTCTTCCCCTGAAGGCAGAGGTAGGCAAGCAGAGAGCTCAATCAAGACCAGTAGACTCCGTGCTCTATAAGGGCATCATCAACCGTGAATTAGTTCATCCAACTGGAGTTGTCTGATATGCAGCCATTTAAGTGGGTTCCCCTGATGAGCCATGTCCCCAATTCTTGTTTAACTAATTAATACTCAATAAGGATTTGATAATGAGTGCTCTTGTTTCTAATTTTGGAGAGTAGGAGAGGAATCAAATAAAAATGATAACATTTTAAAGTAACTTGCAAACTCGGAAAGTCTTACAGCAAAAATAGTGTTCTCTTGGCTTTCCAGTTCAGGCCTTTCTTCCTTCCTTTGAATATCTCCAAATTGATGACACCTACCATCACTAGGTGAGTGGGGAATCAGGAATGAAACCCAGATGATAGAGTGCTTGTTCAGTGTGCACAAAGCCCGTAGCACAATCCCTGCATTTGGGAGGTAGAGGCAAGATGATCAAAAGTTCGGGCTTTCGGGCTTTGTGGCAAGCAACTTTTTCTGCAGAGCCATCTGGCAAGTTCAGGTCTTTTTTCTGTTTTAAGGTTCTGTTGCAGAAGAGCACACATGTGCAGGCACTTGTGGAAGCTAGAAGAGGGTATTAAATACCCAGCGTCTGGAGTTACAGACTGGTGTGAGCTGTCCAGTGTGGGGTATTGGGAACCAGAGTTCAGTCCTCTGCAAGAACAGCAAGTGCTTTTAACCAGTGAGCCTTTTCTCCAACTTCCCCGTTCTATTTTGAGACAGATTCTTCCTCTATAACAAAAGCTGCCCAAGACTTACTATGTAGCTCTGGTTAACCTCAAACTCACAATGATTCTCCTCTCTCAGCCTCCTGATTGCTGGGACTTCAGGCAAGAACTACCACGTCCAGCTTAACAGCCACGTGTCTGTTAACATAAACACAAACATTGGGATGTTTTTATTTTTCTCTGGTGTTGAGAGTTAAGTTAAGCCTTGCTGGTGTTAGACAAGCAGTTTACCACAGAGCCATCCACATTCCCGGCCCCCTCCTTGATTTTGATAACAGGCCAACAGTGAACCTCAGAGACCTACTTATGGGGTAAGGAAGAAATGGGGAATGTGCTCCCGGGGGAACTGCCAGACTGTCCTGTGATGCTGAGAATTGCAGAGGCAATACAAACGCTTGGATCTTATCCTGAGCTCCTGGGACACAGATGAGCTAAGCTCTCCGAGCCCGTGGCAAACAACATGATGTTGCTAATCAAACTTCCTATGCACCCACCCAATTTTATAAATCAGTCTTTTGATGCACTAAGTGAGGATGAATTAGCAGTAATGAGGCTGTGACAGCTCCCTGAGGCAGAGGCTTGATGAGAACTTTGATGGCTGTGGCATGAAGGAGGGAGACTCCTTGCAGGCACCGGAGCATGCTGCCAAGTTCATGCACCTCCGCTTCACCTGTAAATTGTGCACCCTCCCTCATACATGAAGTTGGTATCTGAGAAGGTCCAGCCTTCGTAGATCGGAGAAACTGAGTCACCTACTTGTCATAAGCTCTCGGACAGTAGCAACCTTGAACCATCTGTGACATCAGTTATAGCAGGCTACAGCAATCAAGGCGACGTATTCCCTGGCCAGTCTCCACCAACACGGTGATGCTAGCTAATCCTCTTCAGCTCAGATGTGCAACCTGATAGCTTTTTGGGTCATATTTAGCTTTGCACATGGAATGTGTTGAACTCACACAGCATTATGGGGGAAAAATTGTTGCCAATATTTAATATTTGGAGATTTCATATTAATATACAAATTTCTAGTTTTTCTTATTTAAAGAATGCTGCTTTGGGAACACTGGGTCGGGGTATTTATTTATTTAATCTATTTCATTTATTTTGGGGCATGGTCGTATGTAGCCTAGAGCTGGCTTGGACTTGCCTATGTTGAACTGCTGGTGCTCCCTGCTTCCAGCTCCTCGGCGCTGGGATTACAGGATGCACCACAATTGGCTCTGGATCAGCATCCTTGCATGGCAGGAACATGCCGGAGCCAGAGCGGCAGCCAGCATTACACAAGACACAGAGGACTGGAGAAGGCAGAGGGAGGGCTGCGCATGAGCCAAGATGGTGTTCCGAGGATGTGAGAAGGGGAGGACTGCTATCTCTACCCTATATCCCTGTTAGGTTCTCTTCAATTGCCTCATCTTAGAAGAAATAAGACCTCAAGCATTTGGCCAAAGGTCCTGCCATGACACCCAGTCTTGACTGGCTGGGAACACAAGCTCTTGAGTGTACCACAGACACTACCATTCTTTATAACCCTAAAACCAACTGGTTTCATCCAGCTCATATTTGCTGTCAGGTCCCAGAAAGCATCTAAGTTTGTGTGTCTTTGGGGTAACTGAGCTGAACAGCTGGTGAACAACGAAGGGTATGTGTGAATGAAACTCCGACTCCCTCTCCCCATCACAGGGTAGCAGCAGAAGGATGGGCTTGGGGAGGCTGGAGGTAGGTAACTCTGCCTTTTGAGCACAGCAGTGATTTTGTATACCTCTTTAGCCTTCCGTGGAGACAAGAGCCCGGTCTTAGGACTATTCCCCTTGGGCCTCTTTCTCTTCCTAATGATATTAGAAAGGACATCATCATCACCATATAATAATAATAATAATAATAATAATAATAATAATAACAACAACAATAATAATAACAATAATAACAATAATAATAATAATAATAATTAAATCTCCCTCCTCCAAGGTCGCATTTGCTTTAGCTTTTCTGTGACTGATCATCTAATTACATCAGCAGCCCAGACAGTGCTTATCTCTCCAGGAACTGGGGTACACACTACAGGTTGAAGCAAAGCATTCCATCTTCCTTGCATGTGACAAGCAGAGAGCTGGATCTGCCCAGTGTACCAGCCTAATAGGCAAGGCTACTGGTGACCTAGAGCAGGCCCCTGCCCATTGTCTTCACTAATGTCTTTACTCTGTGTGGTCCTGAAACCATTGACAGATGGCTGCAGTCTGCTACCTCATCCTCTTTAACACACATGCTAAGGTTTGCTGGATGGCACAGGGTCCAAGGACTCAACTTCCTCTCTGGGATACTGGTGATATAACATGTAATTTGCACTCAACCACTAGTACCTACAATTTCCATGCCAGGGAGCAACTCCATGAGCATGCTCACTAATACAGCTGGTTTATTTGAGGGAATGAAGCCAAATTCCTTTCTCTCTACAGATCTATTGCTCATCAGAAGCTGCCTTCTCCAGGAAGCTTTCTGTGATCTCTCCTGGGAAGAATTATTTTCTCACTCCCCTTCAGAATCACAGCATATGATTGTTACTGGTGCTGGGGTATCAAAACCCACAAGTTTGCCTCTTCTGTCTCCTAGGCTCATCAATAGCAACATTTACATCTTAGTCATTCTTAGCCATGTGAGCACCTAGAATTTGCTAGAGCAGAGTAGAAGTTCAGCAACGACTAATGAAAGACCATACGTGTGAGAAGGTCTCCAATTACCTCTGATTTCTTGGTACAGAGGACTAGTTAGCACGCTCCAGACATTATTTCAGGAAAGGAAACAGAAGGATGGCCACAGCAGGTACACTAGAAGGATTCAGAGGTCTGTCCATCATAAACAACCTTGGGGAATATGCAGAGCTCTACCCATCATGAACAACCCCGGGGAAGATGCAGAGCCCTGCTCACCATAAACAACCCCGGGGAAGATGCAGTCCTTGGGAGGATCCAGGGCTCTGCCCATCATCTCAGTACTGGGAGGACTATAGGGAGCAAGCTTACCATGAGCTAGCCACTTACAGTAAGTTCTTAGGGAATAGCAACCTTGAATAGCCCATAACACAGAATGGCATCATGTTGTTACAGAGGGAGAAATGGGTGCCAATGATGACAGACAGGAAAAATCAAGGCTGCTGTCTACCTGGCCTGTCTCCACCAATCAAGCGATAATAGCTAATTCTCTGTAAGCCAGAAGGTTGTTTTTGACAACTGTCATTAATTCAATTCACTCTTTCACACACCATGATATACAGGTACCAAATTATATTATTGACCCATGAAAATGAAATAGTGAATTAGGGGAAGCTTTCTGACAAAGAAAAATTGCACATAAAGTTCCTTTTTAATTAAAACTATAAAAAGAGATGAAAATAACAACAACAACAACAGCAACAACAAAGGACTGAAGGAAAAAATCCTGACTCATTACAAAGGAATGAGGTCACTCTAAAAAGTGTTGAAAATCTATATTTACACTCTTGGAAATTTAAATATTTGTTTCTTTTTTAAAATACTGGAATTGGTTTTAAAAAAAAGATAGGCTGCTTCAAATAGTGAACTCGGACATAAAGGCAGGACTTAAATAATTTGGAAGATGCACATCTGTGAGGGCTCCATGGTAAAATGCAATGATTAATCTAGCATTTCTCTAAAGGCCTTTTCCAGTGAATCCACCAAGCATACTGAATAAAGGGGTGTGATGGTTAATAAAATATTGCCAACTTGACAGGATCTAGAAGTATCTAGGCGACAGACTGCTGTCATTTTGAGGAAGCCTCTAAATTGAGTTATTGAGATGAGAAAACCAACCTTAAATGTTTCCGCAGTAGTTTCCCATGAGATGGGGTCCTGGACTGGATTGAAAGGAGAAAGCAAGTTCAACAAAGGCATTCACTGCCCTCTGAGGGTACAATGTATCCAGTGACCTCTACCTATAGCACAAAGGCATTCACAGCCCTCTGAAGGTACAAAGTATCCAGTGACCTCCAGCTATAACCAAGGACTTCCCTGACCCAATGGTCTGCATCCTTAAAGCTGTTAGACAGAATAAAACACTCCTTTCTTAAATTGCTCCTGTGGGATATTCTGTAACAGTAATTAGGAAAATAATGGATACAGAAGACTTCTGTAGATGGGATGACTGCTGATGCTGATTTTGCTGACTCTCCATTGACTTAGCACATCTTATTGAACCCATATTGTCTGCAGACTTGACTAAGAGCCATAAGTATAGCACTAAGGAGGACAGGATAGTTCCCTTGTCCTTAAGGAGTCTGTTTAGTTAGAATGGCTGTGAGCACAAGCTGGTCAGAGTGAACAGGAAAGGAGGGTGAGCACCTCCTGCAAAGGGAAGGTGGTGTGGTTAATGTAGCAAGCTAAACAGATTAACTCGCTGCCACTCTTGTAGTCGCTGTGTAGGATCTGTCACTCTCCGTAGGGCAGATTCTTGGCAGAAGCAATATCTCTGGCAGCACAAAAATATAAGCAAGCAAAGTGTGTGAGGGCAAGCCTGCAGAGCTCTGTGTTGCCCACTCCGCCACAGATGTTCAAAATAGCTGTCCAGTATTCAGTGATGCCATGCACACCAGCCCTTCAAAAGTCTCAAAGGTCGTGAAAGACTAGGAAAAAGAGGGGAATTGTTCCAGGATAGAGAAGGCTGAGGATGCTTGACAGAAAGCCGTCTCCTTGCCTACAAGTGGGAGGGGGAGAGAATGTTGTTTCTGAACGTTTAAAAAGCTGTGAAGTCGTGTGGGGACCTGTCCATCTCACCTGACCATTCTGGGGCAGCTGCATGTGTCTGCTTGCCTGCCTGCCTGCCTACCTGTCTGTCTGTCTGTCTGTCTGTCTCTCGTTTATAATAGGATCTCAGATACCTCTGGCTGCCTCACACTCTCTAAGTAGTCAGGGATTGCCTCTATTGAACTTTGAACCTTCTTCTCCTGACTCCTGAGTGATGGGACTATAGGCACGTGACACTATGCTCATCTTGATATGCTCAGCTTTATCCGAGGTAACTTCAGACTTGCAGAGAGTTGCAAAAGCAGTTCAGAGAGTTTCCATATACCCTTTACCCATTTTTCCCTAATAGCATTATTTTACAAAACCAAGCAACTGTTATTATTAACAAGAGCACAGATTTTTTCTGGGCACTTTGTCAGTTTTTCACTAATGTCCTTTTCCTGGCCGGTCTCCTACTGGCCTTTGGCTCCAGCTCTCCTCCCACTCCTTTCATATCTCTAGATATGAGACAGCCCTTTGGGCTAGCCTGGACCTAGCTTCTAAGTACCGAGTTCTTGCTATTGGAATGGTTGTTATGTGATTTCTGCTAAGAAGATGGGTCCCTTCCTCCTAAATTGAGAGTCCCATGTGATGAATGCTGGAGAAAATGGATTCTTTCTTACCATTAGGACAACAGCAAAAGAAACCATAACAGTGCAAGATGGTTCCTCCGGCAGTGATCACCATGTTGCCCATTCTACACACCTCTTTCTCCAGCCCTAAAAGAGGCATAAGTGGTAAATATTACCAACCCTTTTATTACAGATGAAGCAGGGGGTTCAAGGCAGGGCTATACAGAGTCATACAGCAAGTGAGTGACAGTGACGGGGGAAAAGTCCGAGCAAGCCTACCAGCATAGTTCTGGTCTCTTCCAGCACAGGGCCAGCCACTCACCCACCACTGTTCTCTGAAGGCAAGATGGGCTATATGGGGATATTATAACTGTGTGGCTGCTGACCTACACAGTAAGTCTCTCTCTCTCTCTCTCATGCTTGTAATCAAAATGCAAACTCTCAGCTACTGTTCCAGCACCAGGCCTGCCTGTTGCCACGCTCCATACCATGACAGTCATGGACTCTAACCCTCTGAAACTGTAAGCCTCCAATAAAATCTTCCTTCTACAACCTCCTTTGATCATGGTGTCTAATCACAGCAATAGGAAAATAACTAAGACACAGAAAAATATGGCTGTTAATTTCTGTAAATACCAGCACAGTAAACTGGGAGATTTTTTTCTTTACAAAGTTGACAGAACAACTAAAGTTCTAAAAATTATATACACAGACAGAATTATTATATTCAAATTATACATTCAAATTATATATAATGTAATTATGTACACATATATTCAAATTATATATTTTATATATGTATATCTATATATGTAGACCATTAGCTATATGCTGTGCATGAATAGCAGCAACAGCCTTTCCAGACTCTGCAGTTGTCTGAACAAAAATGAAGAGACAATCAGTTTATGCCATTAAAAATAATAATAAATGAAAACAAAATCCCATAAAATGGCATGGTTCTGTAATTGTTGTGGCACCTGGCATGGTTTATTATCATTATTATTATTATTATTACATTCCCAGTCATCATCTGGAGATAAAATGTTCTGAGTAAGAGCATGAAGAACAGCTTTGGTGAAGCATGGTCCCTATATATCATAAAGCAGGTGCAAAATACTCTACATTCGTAGAGGAATAGCACAGTACTGCCCCATACCTACAATGCCAGGAAACCTAGTGGAAAGGGCAAGCTTGAGACTTGATTCTACTTTTCAAGCAGAGCTGTCTATGGCTTTGATGCCTAAAAAGGATTAGTACCCAGCCAAGAAGGCAACTCAACAAGCACAGAGTAAACAGACCTGTGCAGAAGTCCTCTGGCTCTGGGGAAAGGATCCTATAGCTCTGGAAGATTCAACCTATCCCATGTCAGTGTCTCCAGCATTCAGATAGGAGCCTACACATACCCAGGACATGGACTGAGAAACGAGTGGAGTGGGATCATAGAACTGGGAAGTCACAGTCAGCGCGGTGATGCCTGTGCCTGTCTCTCCTGGAGCAGCTCCAGCCACTATGCAGGCTCTCCCCACCCCTTCTGCAACGATTTTGCAGCCTGCTCTCAGCCTTCCTATTGGCTAGGCAGTTCTTGGCACAGTTATGGCACAGGATGTTGGATAGGCATAGATGGAAGTAGACTGGAGAGCCAAAAAGGGAAAGGTTTGACCCCATTTGAGACTCCTATTTGAGCTTTTGGGGAAAAGAAAGGGAAATCTTGGTCCAATTAGAGAAGATGTGAGGCAGACTGCCAGCAAGAACACTTACCTTGCATACAAACAACCCCACACAGACTCCAGGAGCATCCAAGATGCAGGTAGGCCACTGGACCAGTGGAGGTGCACAAGACAAAACAGGAGGGTCCAGGAGCAGGATTTGAAGAAAGAGCTCCAGGCTTAAAGCCAGCACCTGAGTCTGGCCCCAACTCTGCCCTTCTTTCCAACTATGTGGCCTCAAGCAACTCACCTTTGCTCCTCTGGCCCTCAGGTTAAATACATATGGCTGCACCAGAGACTCAATCCTTCCAGTTCTAGATTGAATTTACCATGATAGGGTCTTCATCCCTACTTGTGCTGAAGAGCCAGTGAGCATAGGATTGCCCAGAATCTTGGATTGTCAGTCAGGAGACATTTGTCTACTGTGGCCACTGTACCTGTCTAGTGGGAGTCTAGGGCTAGATACTCTCTTTGGGGTGGGCCTAGCAGCAGCAAATGTGAATATACATACATATATATATATATATATATATATATATATATATATATATATATATATGACTACCAATCAAGCTAGGGAGTCATCATCAGTCTGTGAAATGGAGCCAAATGAAGAGGCATTGAGTAAGCCCAGGAATAACAAGTCTCCAAGCAGGACATAAGCTTTACACTCTTCCAATCATAATGAGATCTCCAGTCCTTAGGCCAGTAGAGTGCCCAAGCCTAGAAAGCAGCCCAAAGCAAAGAGAAAGAGAGCCTAGCTTCAGCCTGGGGCAGCCCAGCATCGGAGGCAAGCATCTCATGGTTGCATACCCCAGTTCAGATGAGCTGCAAGTCCCGAGGTCCTCCCTGGTGACTCTGGGAATAAGACTAGTGACATCATCTCTGAGAAGTTCCCCACTCTGTAAGCCCAGAAGTCACTGCCACCTACAGCAGAGATGGCCTCTGGGTGATGGACTATGTTGGTTCTTCTACAGCAGCACTGAACATCTCTTCTTGTCCCTAGCACCAGCACAGTAGAGACGGAAGTTGAGGAGGCATAACTGCAGGCCTTGTATTCTTAACCATCCTCCCTCAAAGGCACAGAAGACTGCTCCATCCCTTCCCCAATCCCACATTTTGCATGTGGGTTGTCCCCACATATGAAAACTTCATCAAGAACAGGGGGTCTTTTCTTGGCCCTTTGATTGATTAGTGCTAAGTGTACCCTATGTCGATAAAGCCAGGCCCACAGGCTAGAGCTTAGATAGAGTAGAGATTGGGAGGTCTCTTCACCTGCTCCTGCCCAAAATCATGGTTGCAGGTTTGTATTACTATGTCTGCCTTCCTAAACTAAGCCCAGTCTGTCTCTTCTCTTATGGAAAGACCAGACTCTGCCTGGGGTTGGTCTGTTTTGTGACTTTCCTTGCCTCCATGTGTTAAATCATCTGCCCAGTTCCTCAACTTGAATGTCACTATTTTTCTACCTATTTAAATCCCATCAAACCCTAGGCTTCTTGAAGGAAGCCCTGACTACTGAGCTCACTGGGACTTCTTCTGCTGGTCCCCTGTGTTCTGTCTGAGACAGGGCTCAGAAAAGATGACATGCAAATAGACATCCTAGATCCCCAGAAAGGGGGATCACCTGACATGTTCTGGGAAGTTAGGCAGGCAGGGAAGGAAGATCTTGGCATTCCTACAGCTTTGAAATGCCAAGCATTTATGAAGTGTACATGAGCAGTGATCTGCCAGCTTCCTTTCAGTTGGGAGTAACACATGAGGCAAAAACAAGTTGTGAGCAATGTCTTCCCCATGGCCATCGAAAGCATTCAGTGAAACGGGCTTGGTGGATAATTCCTGTGCTGGAGGAGTGTGATGCTGAATACCATTGTCAACTCAATTGGACTGACAAACACTTAGATAATTAGAGAAGCTCACTTCTGGCAGTTTCTTCGATGGCATTTCCAGAAACAATTAGATGATGAGGCTCTGACCTAATCAAGGATTAATCACTGGACAGAGTCACAATTTAATGGCATTTTGTGGAGTTGCTAGAAGGTAGAATGTAGGTCCCAGGTAACAGAAGTGGTTTCTGGGGGATGGTACACTTGGGAGCTATCTCTTGCCCTAGCCCTTTCCCATGCTCTTTTTCTCTACTTCTTGCCCAGGATAATGCTCTGCAGTGATATACAGACCCCTCTCAAACTATAAACCAAAATACATCCTTCCTTGATGTAAGTTGTTTATGTTCGGTTTGGGGTCACAGCAGCATCAAGTAACAAGTACACAGAGTGACAGACATGACAGAGATGTCCCAATCAAGATGATGTCTCCCGTGGGACAACTATTAGGGGGTTTGACCCAAGGTGTTAAGCTGGAGTGAGACCAAAGGGAAGGTCAGAAATGATCTTCATATCATAGACTCACAGACAAGTGTGTTACCCACAGTTGAAAGCAGAGAGAGATTTCTATACTTCCAAGGAACAGAGAAATGTGTGCTCCTATTTGAAAGCCCTGTATTTGAAAATGGTTGTAACTGACTGGTAGTATCCTGTAGACCAGAACTCTTCCATGGGGCACACCCTGCTTGCTTTTTCCATCTGAAGCCATATAAGTATCCCAATTAAAGGTACTGGACTCTCCAAAGACTCTCCACAAGGGCCCTCTTTAAGTGTTGAAGAAATTGTCCTCAAAGAAGAAAATTAATTTGCCCAGAATCTTTCTGCTAGTTAGTAGAAGAGGCAAGATCAGAAGCCATATCTCAATATTCTCTTCACAGCACTTTCCCCAGCCTCTGCATTGTCTCCAGGCTGGAAAGGATGACAGAGCCTTGTTATTAGGACAGCCTATGGCACTGGTTGCTGGCCTTGTTATCCTTAAAAGAGAAATGGAGAAGCAGCCTATTGAATTCTCACTGAGTCTCTGCAGGCAGAAGAGTTCTAGATCAAATGTACAGATATGTCTTTAAATCACCCAAAGAGTAATTGTTTTCCATCAGTTCCTTAGGAGGACAGATCCTCTTAAGGAAGGTCACAGCTTCCTTGTCAAAAGTCACAGGGTGAGCTATTTTCCAGCTTCCTCAGAGGGACCTCAGATCTTCAAAGAATAACTACATGCTGCAAACCAGCAGCAATCAGTCTTTGAGGATGTACTGGGTAGTGGCTGTGAATGACACAGATTCTAGGTGGTCCAAGACATCTGGGTCTCTAGTCCCCTGATGATCATGTAGTCAATTAGCTTTATCTCAGATCCTTTTCCCAGTGGGTCCAGACGTTTCCCTCAAGACAGTCTTTAGTTATTCCTCTGTCTTCAGAATTCATAGCTGAGATAAACATATCCAGCAACTTGTAAACTTTTCCATACCACAGGACTTAATTTCTTAGAGCTGATAAGAAGACATCTTAAGAGTCATGTCAACCTAGAGAGCTACATTCTGTGTTCAGAGTTTACTGCCCGTAAGGGTTTGCCCAACATGCTAGATATTAACAAGAATGAAACCTGAAACCATGAGAAAGATTCCTGCCCATTAGAAAAGGTGAAGATAACCCCCACCCTTTGTGATAGTATTGAATTCTATAATCTATAGAACACCAAGTTTTATAGCAATCTCGTTCCAGCTTATCTCCACGTGTACATGTAAATATACATATATCTTGTTTGCTTTTTGTGTTATTTTTAAATAATATTTTATTTACACATTGACAACTACATCTATGTATTAAATATATTTTGACCACATTCATACCCTCCAATCCCCTCTCTTATTGTACCCTCTTCTTCCTCTAAACCTCTTCTTTTCCACAAAGAACCCCCTCTCCTACCTTCGTGGGTTCATTTTGTGTGTGACTCGCTGAGCTTAGGGATGTTTGCTTGAGAGAATGAGGTAGGTTCTTTAATAGAATACAGGCAACTTCCTAGTGGCTCTACTACTGAAGAAAATGACCCCCTCTCCCCCAGTAGCCATTAATTGCCAGTAGCTCCTCAGCTAGAGTCGAGGCCTGAGAGAGTCCTCCTCATCCATGGCATTCTTTGATTTGTATGAGACAAGGCTTTGCTATATAACCCAGGCTATCGTGGTACACACTATGCAATGCAGGCTCACCTTGACTCCCTGCAATCCTTCTGCCTCTGCCTTTGCCTCTGGAATGCTGCAATTACAGGCACACTTGGCACAGGTATTTCTTGTGTCCCTTTATAAAGCTAGCTTTGTCATCTCACAAGCTCCCCAGCTAATGAATTATGCAAATCTTTGGCACGTACATGTTTGAGAAATAGGTTTTTAACCTTTTGAGAAGTATTACTTTAACAGTTTACGTGACTCAAAAGATAAATACCTGTGAAAGATTCAGCTGGGTGGATTAGAAAGCAGAAGAAGTCTGATGTTTCCCTTTACCCCTCTCACCCCGACCCTGCAACCTAGCACACTGGACTCTTGTCAGCTTTTGTCAGCACCCTGAGGGCTGCAGGATGGCCTGCCCATGTATGTGGGGTAGAGACACCCTCCAGTCTCAGGCTGTACAACCATACTATGAGAAAGGCCAGCATTGTCAGCACAGCCTGGGGACAGGTGGCTTCTTTAGGTACTGATAATTGGAAAACAAACACATAGGAAAGACAGCAGCTGCCCAGCCTCCCTTCCACCACCACCACAGGTCCCATTAGATAGAACCTACTCCTTTGCTCTCCACTATAAAGTGGGGACAGGGTCACAAGTAAGTCTCTCTGTCTGGCTCTGTCTCTCTGATTCTGTCTCAGTCTCTCTGTCTTTCTCTCTCTCTCTCTCTCTCTCTCTCTCTCTCTCTCTCTCTCTCTCTCTCTCTCTGTGTGTGTGTGTGTGTGTGTGTGTGTGTGTATGTGCCCAAACTGAAAGGCAGAAGATAGGCACCCACTGAACAAGTGAGCCTTTCGCTCCCCAGAGTACAAATGCCCACACATCTGCAAGCTTCCCTGATTGCCTGCTGTCTTTGCGTTCCTTCTCAGAGCCAGCCCTTGTTGTCTAGACTACTGCAGGCCACTCTTGGCTTTGCTGGTCATTTGATCAGGCATTATGTCCTGTACCACTTTTTGGCTCTGCATTTTGTTAACCACAGGGTTAAGATTAGTCACTTAATATCTCTCTCTCTCTCTCTCTCTCTCTCTCTCTCTCTCTCTCTCTCTCATTCTCGCTCTCTCACTCGCTCTTTCTCTCCCTCCATACCTTCCTCCCACCCTCCCGCCCTCCCACTCTGTAAAGCCCCATTTTTTATCAAATCAGAATAACAGCTACTTTCTTATTTGAAGGGACAGTGAACATTGGGCTTACATCTCAGCTCTCCACATACAATGTCAGCAGCAAGGAATTTAAGGGGCGTCTACTTAGCTGCTGCTGCTGCTGCTGCTCATTTCAGCCCTTGTAGGAAGGAGAGGTACTGAGAACAGGGTTGACACCAATGGGGAAATATAAAGATGGAGCCATTATAAAGTCCACCTGCAGTACAGCACGATGTGTGCTGAGTGAGTCTATCGGTGCCTGCTATCCCGTAAGTACTGCATAGCTACTCATTCCTTTAACTACAAACTCCCTGAAGCAGTGGGGGTTGCACCCACTGAGAACTACTCATGACTACCTATTTTTTTCTATTATCCTGCTTCAGATTTGTATCTTTTGCCTCTTCAGGTATATCTATTGAATACTTTCAAAAATGCCTGTTGGAATACCAAAATAAATAAGACAGAGTCTGGTCTTCAGGAAGACCACACATAGCTCAAGGGAGAAACAAGGGTGGAGTGATTAACACAGCCCTTGATGAGATGACAACCTGGAGGCCATCTGACCAGGCAGGCCCCCCCCCCCCCGAAGGCAGAGCCAGGTCACGTGACTTGCAGACTCCTTGCCACTAGAACACAGCTTTGTACATAACAGAAGGTCAGCATATATTTGTTGAGTAAACATGGAGTTGGGCGACCTTTCTTAGCATGCAGGTCACACAAAGTCCCTCAGTTATGTCAGAGGAACAACCTCGCTCATCCCAAGCACCAAGATAGGCCTTTTCGCAGGTGCAGGTGTGAGGTGCTAACTATCGATCAGACGGCTCTCCCCAGTCAGGTGTCTGGCAGGAGGTTTGCTGCAGTTTGGATATTTGTACAACAACGAGAGTGCCAAGCTCCACACATGATAGTGTTATTTTTTTGTCTTTGTGGGTTGGCTGTTAAAACACCTCTCGATGAATCTATTTCACATATGTGGAAATGAAAGCTCAGAGTCGTTAAGGAACTCAATCCTCTCAGAACCCCATCTTTTCTTATAGTCCACTCTGTGGCCCCCAGTGGCTTGATGAGGAGTCAGCCTACCACCTGTATCTTGCTGTGGCTAAAAGGAAAAGAAGAGATGCTTTACCTCTACTCGGGTTCCCATAAAGCCTCGGGCTCTCCTAACCTAGGCCAAGGTCCTTGGCAGCCCCATAGTATCTGTCTCTATTATTGTCTACTTTGAGGCTACTTGTTCGGAGCCATCAGAAAGGATGGGAAGGCATTTAAGGCTCATTGATCAGGACAGGTGTATAAACATCAGCTTACTCAGTTACTGCCAGTGGGGGCTGCGGAGAACAAGTATTGGCAGGGATGTGGGACAACGAGAACCTTGTAAACCTCTTAACACAACTGTGAAATGGTGTGGCTGCTACCACGAACAGCAAGGGGTTCTTAAAAAAAAAAGACAACTAGAATTGTGAGCTCCAGCAATTCCATTTCTGGTGAGAGAATACAAAAGAACTGAAAGAACAATGCACTCACACTCGCTAAAAGCATTCAACACAATATCAGGAGGCAAAGTGGCCCAGCGAGAGATAAAAAGATGTGGGCCATCCATAAGATAGATGATTACACATCTTTTTAAAGGAAAGAAGACCTGATCGGATAGAGCTGTCAGAGAAAACATAAACATTCCCAGCTATTGTTGGTTGACTTTGAACAAAAGTGTTCGCTAATACACAGAACAGGCTCTTTAATAAGTGGATTTTGAAGAGAATTGATTATGTACCAGCAGAGCAATCACTTAGGACACTTACATCACCGCTCATTTAGCATTCTACCCAAAACAGATTAAAATTTAACCCTAAGACCTAAAACTGTAAAACCAAGACCACCACAAGATATGAACTGGGCAGCGAGACCCTGCTTGCGCAAGACCCCAGAATACAGGCGGTGAAAGCAAAGCTAGGCACACAGAATCTCATCAGGCTGAAAGCTTCTGCGGAGTAAAGGAAGTGGTTGGAAGGATGAAGAGACAGCTTATACCTTGTGAGAGAACATTTGCAAATCCTTTTTCAGCCAAGGAACTCATACCCCGAGCACAGGAAATCCACACTCTTTAGAATCAGGAAAGCAAGACAGCATTTAAAACTGGTGAAGACAGAGCTTGGTGGATGGGAGCATTTGCTGTTCTTGCAGGGTCTGGGGTTCAGGTCCCACCACTCACACTGGGCAGCTAACAAACATCTGCTGTTCCAGACCCAGGGGATCTGATGCCCTCCTCTGGTCCCCACAGGTAGCTGCACACATATGGCACACGCATACACAGATATATAAACAGAGAGAGAGACGGCCTGAGTGAGTATGTCCCAAAAGAAGACATGCAAAACTCAGAAAGACATGGAAAAGGTTTGATCTAGGCATGGTTGCTCACGCTTGCTGTCAGCCCTTAGGAAGAAGCTAAAGCAGGAGGATTGCCACAAGTTCAAGGAGTCTCAGTGATACAGTTGGTTCAGACCAGCTTGGTCTATGAAGTGAGATCCTTTGCCAAAAACTCAATCAAAAACAATCACGAAGAAGTTAAAATCCCGGGATGGTACCTCACACTGTTAGAATGTCTATTGCCAAACACGGTGAAAGGTAACGGGTTGAAGGGACAGAGAGAGGAGAAACTCTTGTATGTTGGAGGGAATGTGGTGTTGTATAGCCATTTTAGGAAAAAGGACAAAGATGCTTGGAGGAAATTAAAGTAGGGCCAGCAAGAGAGCCTGGGAGGGGAAAGCAAGAGAGCCTGGGAGGGGAAAGCAAGAGAGCCTGTGAGGGGAAAGCAAGAGAGCCTGGGAGGGGAAAGCACTTACTGACAAGCCTGACATCTCAGCTCTATCCTGGATTCACAGAGCAGAAGGAGAGTACTGACTCCTGCAAGTCGGCCTGTGACCTCCACATATACATCATGGTACACACACACACACACACACACACACACATGCACTGAGTAAGTAAATAAACAAATACATACCAAAAATATAAACTTCATCACGTGATGTAGCAATCTTGTTTCTGATATAAACGTGTAATAGGTGTCATAAGTGTTAAAGATATTGATGTTCCTACATTTATTACAGAATTATTTACAACAAAGCTCTGAAAACTAGCTGCCATAGCATGACTGAATGGATTTTTAAAACATGTGGTATGCATATACAGTGGAACATCATTCAGCCTTCAAAAGAACTAAACTCTCACTTGGAATAACATAATCATGGAGAGCATTGTATTGTGTGTGTATATGTATACACATATATATGCATGTGTGTATATGTGTGTGTATGTGTGTACATATATATATATATATACATATCCTAGTCATAAAGAGATAAACATTAATTGACCTCACTTCTATCAACAATCTGAAAACTATATAGAGAGTCTAAATGGTGGTTACCAAAGTATGAGGGAGAGGAGGAGCCAGGAAATCAATGCTGGTCAAAGGGATCTGGGTCCTAGCTAATGGGAGGAGTACATTCTAGCTGTCCACTCCCCAGCAAGGTGGTTGTCACTAACAGGAACACATTGAGGATTTTCCCGTATCTGAAAAGAGTAGACCTGAATTGTTCTCATCACAAAGAAGTGATGGGAAATGACAGACACTAATTTGCCTGCTTTGCTTATTCTACAATGAAACACACATCAAAAGCCTCATCCCGCAGTCCTAAATATGTGCAATTATCACTTTCAATAAAAGTAATTGTATGGGAAGCAAGAGAGTGGAGGGGGTCAGGAGTGGGGGAAGTGAACAGATGAGAATAAAGTTCAACGGAACATACACATGAACGTACAAGAACATATACATTACAGTTGCTGCAATGAAGCTGTTTTGTACACTCATTTAAAAGACTAGTGTATTTTTAAAAGTAGTAATTGCTTTATTGTTTTAAGGGAAATCCTACCACACGCTACAGCGTAGATGAATCTCAAGGACATTATGCTAAGACTGAAAAAGACATACTCTAAAATTTGTACTAATACAAAGTGTCCACAGTGGTCAGACTGACAGAGAAGAATGTGAAAGGGTAACTGTCAGAGAACACAGGCTGCAGAGCTCGTCTTCCATGGCGTGCCAGACACTGCTGTACCCCGCCAGTGAAGACAGTCTGAACCCTGTTCAACTGCACACTTTAAATGACCCATCACGGAGCTGCGGAGATGGCTCAGTAAACTGCTTGCTACACAAATAGAAGGACCCAAGTTCTATCCCATAGCCTATGGAAACAACTGGACAGAGCGATACATGACTCCAGTTCCATCACTGGAGATGCAGAGACTGGAGGACCCCAAAGCTATGGTCAGCTGGCTCAGCGGGATTGGTTAGCTCCAGGTTCAGTGAGAGGCTTATTTCATAAGGTAGAGAGCAACAGAGGAAGGTCTCTAACCTCCACATGCAGACATGTGTGTGTGTGTGTGTGTGTGAGAGAGAGAGAGAGAGAGAGAGAGAGAGAGAGAGAGAGAGAGAGAGAGAGAGAGAGCACACACTCAACTTTAGTCTCTAGTGGATTTCACACCACACCCCACACCCCTGCAAGTGTAAGTGATTGGATGTGGTTAGCCCTATGCACATCACCTGAGGGACAGCCGTTCTTATGGGAACTACTGAGACACGAGTCTGATCTCAAATGGTTCAAATAGCTCTGCAGCTAGGTTTTCAAAATGAACGTATATGTTTTCTTTATCGATAGACACCTATGCCTACTATGTGGAAACCTTTTCTCAGGTCCTGTAAATTATGTAAAGGCAGCAATATGCTTCTCCTTGTGCCTTCCAGTCTGGTGAAAGACGTAGTTGATACTTGGAAAGATGGCACTACATATGAATCCTGACTGTGTGTAAATCCTGACTGTGAATTTCATTTATGATACATTCAGTCTCTGAGAGCCTTGGTGACCACATCAGAGTATCTCTTTCCCCAGAGCCTGGACTACTGAAGGAACAATGTCCACTACAGAGTGTGGCTTAATTGTACAAATATTCATTCAACTACAGAAAAAGACAAAGAACTAAGGAGGGACCTTGCTCCACATACAGTAAGAAACAGTGCCTAGAGGTTGGGCTCTAAATGGCCATGATCCAGCCATTCAGAGCACACACTGCTCTTGCAGAGGCTCCAAGTTCAGTTCCCAGCACCCATGTCAGGCAGCTCACAACTGCCCTTAACTCCAGCTCCAGAAGATCGGATGTCCTCTTCTGTCCCCCACAGACACTGCACTCATGAATACATATCACCACACAAACATATATGCACAGTCTAAAAAATAAAATAAATCTTGTTTTTTAAAGAAGAAAAAAAAGGAAAATGGTAGCCAGGATGAGGAGATAGCTCAGTCAAGAAAGTGCTTGCCTTAAAAGCTTCAGGACTTGAGTTCAGTCTCCAGTCACCACCACCAACACCACCACCATGAAAATGAAAGCACATGCCAGCAATCCCAGCACTGGAGAGGTAGAGAGAGGAGGATCACTGGGTCTCTCTCTGTGCTCAGTCAACACAGCCTGAGTACACATGAACACACTGATGCAGTCACATGCCCACATACACAAAGCACACACCACACACACACACAGATGTAGTGCCCCGTGTTCTTCCTGGCCTGCACATCCCTGCCTGTGCTAAGGTAGTGAACTTTAAGATGAATTCTCAGCATTTCCAATACTTACCCTAAGTGAGATCTTGCAGCAGTAGAATGAGCTCTAAGCCAGCTTGGTTTCCCTGGCAAATACCTCCTTCTACTGCCGGAGACTCTAAGAATCCAGAATGAGGCTCTGAAACCACACACACACACACACACACACACACACACACTCACCATCACATATCACATATCACACAACATCACTCCCAGAAGCAGGACCAAAGCAGCCAGGGACTTTCTGCTTTCTGGGAACTAAAGCTCCATTTGCATCTAAATGAAATGGGCTACAGTTGGGCCTGTTTGACTGTGAATGAAATCAGTTACCCAGTCAGATTTCTATGTCTGCCTTTGCCAGCTTCTGCCAGAGCCACCTCAGAGCTTTGTCTGCACCACAAAATAATCCAGACCTCAGAAGCATCTAATTTGGAAATTATGGGCTGTCCGAGGCTGCTCTCCAGGCCACTAGCTTTATGGAGATGCAGGTCCCTTTGCAGGCAGCAGTTCTAATCCGTGATAGGCTCTGTCTACTCATTAGAGACAAGGCCAGGAAACTGAGCCTGTGACTCCACGGGCTGCCCCACAGCGGGTGAGATCTGGAAGGTCAGGCCCCGTCGTCACTGGGAACTGTTACTAAAGACTTGAGCTCAGCAAGGCAGTGTGGAGGGAGGCTAAACATTACGATGATGATGATGATGATGATGATGATGATGATCATGATGATCATGATGACAATTAGCTTAGCAAACTGAGAACTCCCAGCTAGCTGGTGACACAGACAAGACCTGCAATTAGAAAAACAACTACCTGAAGCCACAGATCAGCTAAGTAAATGGGTCTAACCTGGGCACTTAGCGGGTTTCATACACAAACACACACACATCCCTGTTGCAATGACTTGTCATTTTATAAATACAATCATTTCTTCCTTGTCTCCCTTCTCCTTGGATTTTGTGTCCTCTGGCCTATGTGGGTGAGGTAGGATCCCAGGTCTGGACCAACAGAGAGACGTCATCAGGAAGGTGCAGATGAGAGAGAAGTTGTGCCAAGTTGCTTCTGTGGGGGAATGCCAAGCTGCTCCAACAGCCCTTGGCAGTTTCTGGTGGACAGGCCATGGGTTCAGCCGTGGACTGCCAGGCACCCCTCCTGCTCCCTCCCAAAGCATCAGCCAAAACTAAAACCTTAGTTTATTTGGAAGGACATGTGCTCATGATATTGAGAAGAAATTGTTGCTGTTAAAAAATAACAGCAGTTTATTGTGTTTGATATGTTTGAGTGCATGAATGCACATTAGGACTATCCACTCTCCTCTACATGGTGCTGTGAGCCATACTTACACATTTTATGTCCTGTGTTTTAAACTTGTTCCTTCTCTCATAGAGACGATCTCCAAATGGTCCTAAGGGGCCTTCCTAACCTGTGCTGGAACACTAACGGGCAGAGGGGAGAGAGAGGTGATGCATATAGACTTTGTACTATAGATAGCAACGGATGTGGAAAAGAGCGGGTGGCAAGTGGTAGAATTTAATGTGACCCAGGTCCAGGTTCCACACCAGCTTCAGTCCTCACCACCGGTGTGGTCTAGAGTGTGGCCGCATAAGGTCTCAGACACCCAGTGTCCTAGTCTAAAAGAACGGAAATAATAATTCTAATCCTTAATAATGACTGCTGCAACAATTAAAAATAGTGTGGAAAGGGAAGTGGTATTCTTTCTCCAGTCTCTCTCTCCTTTCCCCTTCCTCCTTCCCCCTCCCCTTCCTCCCTCTCCCTCCCTCTTCTTCCCTATTTCTCCCTCTTCTTTCCTCCCCTTCCCCCTCCCTCCCTCCCCCTCCCCTTCCTCACTTCCCCTCTCCTCTTCCCTGCTCTTTCCCTCCCTGCCTCCTCTCTCTCCCTCCCCTCCCCCCCCGTGTGTGTGTGTGCGTGTGTGTGTGTGTGTGTGTGTGTGTGTGTATGTGTGTGTGTGTGTGTGTGTGTAATCTATTGTCATTCCTCAGTTGAGGCCCACCTTGTTTTTTGACCCAGTCACTCACTAGAACCTGGAACTCATGAAACCCAATGAGAGACAGAATGCCTGCCTCAATCTCCCCAATACTCTGAATATGTATTTTTTTCTTTTCTTTTCTTTTTTTAAGACAAGTTCTCACTATGTAACTACAGGAAGGCTGCAACTCATTGTGTAAACCAGGCTGGCTTTGAACTAACAGATTCAGCTGCCTCTTCCAGGTGCTAAGATTAAAGGGTTGTACCACTATGCCTGGTATATATTTTTAAATTGTAGCTAAACACCCAGAGTAATGGGAATAGAATATCTCTGTGGGTAAGAAGTATCTAGTCATCAAGCTGGCAGTTAGTACTGTCCACACGTGAGCAAGGTTTGGGACCCTCTAATGCAGCCCTGGGTGGAGGGACTTGGCACATGAGCAACTGTCGGGCATGGCATTCTGTTGGCACTGGGAAGGACCCAACCCAGCCTCATCCATCCTTCTAGACATAAGGAAGCAGGGAAAGGAAGGCTTAATGCACACAGCTTGCCAATTAGGGTGGAGATATGAAACCAGAACCAGGAAACTCCAGACTCCAGACTCCGGAGATAGCACGAGCTGGGCACACACAGGCAGAGCCTGCAAACGAGCAGCTAAGAGCTTCGTGTCTGGAAGATAAGCAACGGGCCCCACCTCTGCTTGTCATTTCTTCATTTATTTTTGTTTTGTTTTGTTTCCATTCTGCTAGATTTTCCAGAGACTCTGTCTGGAGGGCAGAATCGTGGAAACTGTCATTAGAGACGCTATCAAACTGACTATTGAGACAAGCGGCTATTTCTGTCATCATTACAATTCACCTTGGTCACCCTGTTCCTGGGGCCAAGGCAGCCAGTGGCTATTCCTGGGCTGAATTAAAGGAGGACAAGGAAAGAGGCAGCTGGGTATCGGCACTCATCTTTCTACTTCCTGTTCTGCAGAGATGTGCGGAGGCTCTTTCCCCGCCATGATGGACTGGGTGTCCCTCTAACCACGAACCAAAATAAACCCTAGCTCCCTCTAGTTTCTTCACAGCAGCTATTTGATGCTGACAACAAGAAAACTAAGTGACACCAGGGTCTTTCTGGGACCACACAGAACCTAGGTAGTAGTCCCTTGAGTGGAATGTAACTCCCACTTATGGAAGATCCACATACACATGATTAACTGCCCTCTAAGAGCCTCCTGAATACAGACATTTCCCTTGCTGACCAAGAGCACCCTAGTTGTGTTTTTCTGGATAAGCAAATGCTCAAGACCCTTGCCGCTCCTCACTGCCTCATGGTCCGTTGCAGCCGCACTGTGCAGAAACAGCACATGGGCATTGCTGGCCGCGTGACCTCCTGCCTCTGCCCTTTACTCCTCTCTCCTTCACCAGGACCATAGGCTTAGTGACTATGACATTACCATGGAGACCAGGCATGGAGAGATGTAAGAGGGCAGGTAGCTAGCTGCTCACGGATATAGATGAGATGGGAGCCAGAGAAGCTAGAGGCAATGGGGAATGCAGAGTTCAGGATGCCAGTGTAGGCTGCAAGCCACATCCCAGTTGGAGCCTTTGAGAACTCAAGTCCCAAACACTGGGTTGAAATAAGGCCCACCCTACATCTACATGGTGGATCCTACATCCACATGGTCCACACTATATCCACATGGTCCACCCAACATCTACATAGTCCACCTTACATCACCATAGCCCACCCTAAATGCACATGGTTCACCTTATATCCATGTGGTCCACCCTACATCCACATGGTCCAGCCTACATCCACATGGTCCACCCTACATACACATGGTCCACCCTACATACACACATCCTCTCTTCTACCTTCTCTCACTTGCCACAACAGGACCATTCAGTCTTCTCTCTGGATTCAAGTGTCATTCAAGTGCTGACAAAACAATTATCTCTGGCACCAGTAGTACCCACTATGGTTTTGTACACTGGCCAGCAATGGCGATGTAGTTAATGTGACTCCCTCAGGTCCTGTCATCTCTCTGTGAAGCCCTTTCTCTTCTCCTCTGGCGTTTACATCCCATATCTTTCCTTTGTCACTCCTGGTGAAGTGGAACTCAATGACAAGAATCCAGAAGCTTCTTTGTCCCCCCGCCACAGCCCTGCCACATCAGCTAGCAACAGTAAAATGACTTGTGGTAAAACTGTTCATAGCCAGAACAGTGCACAGACACAGGGACATATTATTACCTAGAGAAATCACATGTGCCCTTGGCAAACTGCAGTCTGAAGAGGAGCCTGGATTAGTGTAATGGACACTGAAATTTATAAAGGCTGAGTTTTGGATCTTAGACAATAGTCCTGGGCTACCAGAGCTTCAGTGTGGTCATCTTTCAAATGAGTGTATCAGATAAAGCCTAGTACACAGACAGCACTAAATAAATTCTTGTAGAATAGATATTAAAGTAACAGCCCCAAATCTCTGAGTCCTTTGAAACTGCATAAGGAACTCGACATTTGCACCCAGCCCTTAGGATCCCTGAATGCCCCGGACTTCAGGTTCCCATGGGCCCTTCCTTTCTGAACCATTCAAGTGATTGTCTTCCTCTACCCATATTTCTCCAAACTCTCCCGTCTTGTTTCTCCACACTGGCCACCATGGCCGCAGGTCAGTGAATCCCTTTAAGCCCCTGATCCCAGTTGTACTAATTGCTTTCTCTCTTGACCCTATTTGCCTTCCAATTTGGAAGCTGGGACTTCAGTTAGATACATGGGCAGCTATTCCCAAACAGGTGACTTGGAGAGATTTGGTTTTACCCTGGAGAATGCGAAAGATACTTATAAGAACCAGGAACAAGAAATGCAGGAATCTCTCTGTACTAGGTTGAAAGTATCACTCCCAAAATCTATGCCTGCCCCCCAGAACCTCAGAATGGGACCTCATTTGGAGATAGGACCTTGGTAGATTCACTTAGCAATGATGGAATCATGTTGACTCAGAAGGGGATCTAAATCAGTGTCTAGTATCCCCATAGGAAGAGGCAAAACAAAGACACAGGGAAAACTATGAAGATGGGGGCAGACACTGGATTGATGCTCCTGCAAGCCAAGAAATGTTAGCCACCACAAGAAACTGGAAGGCTCACAGGAAGCACCTCCCCCAGGAGACTTCAGAAGATAAACAGCCCTGCTAATATCTTGACAGTGTATTTCTATCCTCCAGAATTGGGAAAGAATTGTCTCTTATCTAAACCTTCCAGTTTGGGGTACTTTATTATGACAGCTATATGAAACTAATAGATCCCTCAAGTTCACCCATCCCTACATTTGAGCACATGACTATGAGCTTGGCAGGAGTCTTCCCAGATCCCCTTCTCCTCTGGAGACTTTTTTGATGCCTTAGGCCTTTAACTCCCCAGTTACATGGATAACCTTCCTACCCCACGTGTTCTTTAATCTTTAGTAGTGTTTGGGGCTGGAACCCAAGACTTCATGTATACTAGTCAAGCACCAAGCTATCCATCTCCCCACCCAGAGCCCCGCTGTCTTTGAGCAATTTCATTTGCTCATGCATGTAAGCATCTAATGATGTGTGCAGAGCATGGAATCTATCCTCTCCTTACTGCCCAGTTCATAAGATCTGCCTAGTGGCATGGGCCATCGCCATACTTGGTCTATTATTTTAAATGACAACACAGCATCTAATTAGTTGTGGATTTTTTTGTTTGTGTTTTGAGACAAGGTCTCATATAATGCAGGCCGTCCTTGAGATTGATATGTAGCTGACGATAACTTTGAACTCCCCTATCCTCCTGCCTCTACCTCCTATGAGTTGGGATTACAGACATGCACCTCTGGATCCGATGATAGGGATCAAACCTGGGTCCTCATTCATGCTAGGCAGGTACTCCAGTAACCAAGCTACCTCCCAATCCCACTAATAGATTTCTCATGTCACTTGCTATACAGAACACCAACCTGTCCATTATGTGCTTTTTTTCTGGGATAAATGAAACATTGGTGACTCTACGGTCCTAATACAATGCCACAAACCCTCCCTGGTTCTGCCTAATGTTTCACATCTCTAGATTTCTCAGAAGATAGATGATGCAGCTAAATAGATGCCAAATCTGGAAAACAGAAAGACAAAGCGGTTGTTCTTATAGGAGTGTGAAGTACATCATCCTTTGCTACAAGGCCCATGGTGGCGCTGGTTTGGTAAAATGACCTAGGTGGATGGCATGCCCATGGTCAGGGTCAGGATCTGGCCATCTGAAATGCAGTTGTGAGACTCCAGTCCCATTGCTTTCTTCTGTGAGAAGGATGTTTTCATCTACACACGAAGAGTGGTTTACATCCTCAAAGCTCTTTGCACCCTTGGCATACTGAGATCTTTCTATACTGAACCATTTGTTGGAGGGATTTCCAGCTTGCCATAAGTGTGGGAAGAATTTCAGGAGCAACCACAAGGCTTAAGTTGCCTTCTAAGACCACTGCTGTCTTAGGATTGAACATGTGCTATGGGGAGAGACCACTATCCCAGTATGGTCACTTGCATTGGTGTGAATGCCTCATCTTGAGTAATAAAAATCCCATTACCACCTTCAATGGATTTAACTATCAAGTGAGGGTGAACAGGCCAGCCAGTAGACAATCTACAGTACAGTAGCACACAATCCTAACTGCATGCTGAGGAATGTATAGGAAGAGACGCCAGGCCAGGCTGGCCAGGTAATGTAGAAAGGAAACCCTGAGAAGGCTTCCTAGAAGAATTGATGCTTGGGTTCAGTTGTAAAGACTGAGCATGAATCAGTCTTCAAAGTCAATCGAGCAAGCATTCGGGTAGAGAGATACCGTGTTGATTGACTGGTCCTGATATACTGGGTGCAGAGATGCAATCGATGCAACTGATCTAGTCTTTTTCTTGCTCTTCTAGCCTCCATTCCTCCCATCTCTCATCCCTGTCTTTCTACCAACTCACCACCTCTCTCCTCTTCCTCTTGTATTCTGTATGTGGGAGAGGAATGAGGTCTAGTGAGTCCACAAGATAGTGAGGATGCAGGAAAAGATGGTAAGACATGACCCAGGGCAGAGGTATGGACCATGCCTCAGAGCAAGTCAACCTCTTCCAGCTTTATCCAAGGGCATCACTTCCTTTGCACCCTCTCCAATCCCTGTGCCTCCTCACCACTCCTTTACAGTTTTGTAAAGACCCTGGTCCTCAAAGGCCCATGTCACCCACCATGACATCTTCACCCCTCTGTGTCACAGTTGTCCATGGATATCTGGTCTTCTTCCCTGCTTCACAGAAACCGTTGACACCCAGATCACTGGTTTTCACCCAGCTCCACGTCCATCCATTGATCTGGGTGTAATTATCTTAATGTTTTAGCTCTGTGACCTTCAGACCTTCCAATTGAGCCAGTGTTTCCCACGACTGCATTTTGGGCCATGGATCATCTATGCCCACAACTGCTTCTGCATCCCAGCACCATCACTCAAAAAATCTAGCTTGTTCCAGTTCCCTGTCCCCACCAGTACCATCAACCTGTTGATTCTGCTTGCTCTTGTATCCACAGCTACATTCACTGATAAGGATTTCCAGCCCAGAACTGAGACACTTTTATCAACATCCTTAACACACTTTGCCTCGCTATCCCATGACTATCCTTGGCTTCTCTTTTCCCCACATCCTTTGCAGCCCACCAGTCACCAGGCCCTCGTGTCTTCCTAGCTCCACTGTCCACTCCGTCCAGGTCACCTCAGTCGCTGTCCTATGATTGCAAATCCTTTACTGTGCTTCTGCCAGTACACCCCCTGTAATTAGTTCTCCCACACAGGAGCCTCTGCATTTTTTAATGCAATTCAAATCTACTGAGTTATTCTCCTGCTCAAAATCCAATCCTTCAAAATGGTTTTCAGTTTTCCTTTGGGTAGAAACCTTTCTCCATCCTAAGTCCTAGAGTTTCACAGCGTGGTCCCTCGTGATGCCTCTGGCCGTACTTTGTACTGTCTCCAATTCAAACTTTACTCTTCATCCACTGTGTTTGTAAAATAATCCGTGGTCTATCCTAAGGCTAGCTGCACAGAGGATAGGAAAAAGACCTGTGGCAGAAGAGAGTGCTGCTCTCTTGCTAGGTTCCCTTGCTTGGTAACACCATGTTTTAGAAAGGAGTCAAATCCTACTTGTCTCGATGCCTTGTCTAAAATGTCTTTCTTTTCTCCAGAAGAGAAGAGAAAATGCAGAGTACACATTGGTAAGGGTTCTGGGGATACCCCCATTTATCCTAATAATAATAAGAAGAAGAATACAAGTGAATGTTTTTAAAACATAATTTGTTTGTTTTATGTGTATTTATGTGTGTCTGGATGAGTTCCTGTGCACGTGTGAGTGGCACACAGGTGTGTAGAGGCCAGAGACGATGTCTCATCCCTGGGAGTAGAGACACAGGTGGGAGTGATGCCCGATGTGCGTGCTGTGAGTCAAACCTGGTTTTCTCGTCAACGGCAGCAAGCGCTCCTAACCATGAAGTCATCTCTGTGAGCCTCGGTAAATGCCATTTCAGAGATCGATTTATGCCTTGTGCCAGGCCAAGCACTTGATATGCATGATCCATTGATGACATAGCAATAGAACCCCATCAAGGAAGTGCCACCATCATTTTATAGGAAAACCATTTTATGAGAAAATGGAAAATTCTGTGTTTCAGAAAGGTACTAGTAACTTGATCAACATCACACCAGTCATTAGTGACCAAAAAAATAAAATAACAGAAAAACCCTCTATTGCTCTGGCTTCTGAGTTCATATTTTGAATTACTTTATAATACTGATAAATAGCTAGATGGCCTTTCCTGATTTATGTGTGCCTCTGTGTGTATACATGTGCGTACACATGTATGTGTGCATATGTAGAAGTCAGTGGTAGATATCAAATGTCTTTTTCTATCAATTCTCCACTTCTGAGTTGATCTCTTGCTGACCCTGAGGCATGTCGATTCAACTGGACTGGCTGGATAACTACTTCCAGGGATCTCTGTCTCTGTGTGCCTGTCCAGTTCTGGGATTGTAGATACATGTACCCCACCATGCCTGGCTTTTTACATGCGTGCTGGAGAGCCTAACTGAGGTCCTTATGTTTGAATGGTAAGCAGTTTTCTGACTGAGCCATCTGCCCAGCTCAAAACACCACTAAAAAAAAATACTGTTGGGAAACACGGGTCTAAGATCTTATAACTTTTGGAGAGTCTCAGGTTAAATGTACTCTTGCAAACTGAGAACTGACCTTCCTCACCAAACTGCAAAAGTTCCAGCTTCAAACACAGGGTCCCCCAAGAGCACTGCAAAGAACCCCAAGCACAGCTCCACCCTGAGTGCCCTGGGTCCCCAGGCTGACCTGCACTAATATATCCATCTGTCCATGTTTCCTTGCTTCTTGGTACCTTCATCTCGGCATGAGTGTCTGTCTGATGCGGCGTTAACAACCTGGAGTCTCTCCTTCATACAGGCTATGGCAACTATGAAAAAATTTCAGTCAAACCTCAACATGGCCACAGCAGCTAGTACTGGGGAAAGATGAATGGGACGTGTGAAGCGTCCTGCTGATGCACTGGTATGGAGAACACTATACACACGGCCAGACTCTGTTGAGCTTCAAGTAGTAGAGAGTGTGGGGCTGTCAGGAAGTGTGGCATGTCACTCACTGACCCATCCCTCACCCATTCCACAATTTAAGTGGAAGGCCAAGTGCCTAGTGTCACTTTCAGCTATACATTTCCATGGAAATTTGAGATAGATCCTCCACTTCAAAACCCTCATAGTCTGGTGGGGGAAAAATAAGAAATTCACAGTCGAAATATTAGCATTATGATGGCAGGATAAGGATCTGGGAGAGGCTCGGTGGGTGCTTGCTGTGTAAGCATGAGAACCTGAGTTCAGATTCTGAGAACCCATATAAAAGCCAGACACGGCAGTTCATATCGTAACTCTAGTGTTGGAGTGGTTGGGTAAAACAGGTCGAATCCCACCCCACATCCCCCCCCGGGGGCTTGCTGGCCAGCCTATTTAACAGAAACTGTGAGTTGTAAGTACAATGTGATACCTTGTCTCAAATAATAACAATAATAATAATAATAATAATAATAATAAGTTGAAAAGAAAGAAGAAGACAGGAGATGTTGACCTCTGACCTCCATATGCACACATAGCAGTGAGAGCACTAACACACACATATGCACCCACATGCATACAACACACACACACATACACACACACGCACACACACACACACACACACACACATACACAATTTTGGAAAAGCGAGATGCCAAAACAAGAGAGAGCTATTAGACGGCTGCGGGTGTAGCTATGGTTGGAGCTCTCGGTGAGCATCCTGGGGATCTGGCTTCAGCCCCAGCACTGAAAACACAAGAGTATGAGATGTCACAGGGCAGTGACAAGTGTCCCAACTCTGTGACTCTGGGCAAGTGTCACTCTACCTCTCTGAACTGGTCTGCACCACAGGGTGTAATGACAACCACAGTGGGTTACAGCAAGGAGCCATCAGGACAGCGAAGATGAAAGTGTTTCACAGATGAGAGAGATTATCACTACTTAATGGGTTCTGAAAATTAAGAGAGGATTCCAAAATGCTGAGTATCATCACTATTGTTTCCCAGGGAATAAGACAATTATTTTAAATGCCTGAAAGTAAGCACAAACTGGATGATTCCATTGTCTGGAATGCCGGTCTTTCCCTCGACGTCTGAACAGCTCACTTCCATATCCTTTAACTCTTTCCCACAAGTGTTTTTCTCTCCACAGGGTCCATCCTGGGCATGCTATTTAATACAACAAAGTTATCTCTGGTTCCACACCTCTGCCTTCCCGATTGTTGCAATCCTAATCCATTCCCTCTGTTCCTGGGTATGTGGTACCTTCTGAAACTCAGCAATATGCTCTTTATATCATTATCCCCTTCCAATATAATATAAACCCCAGGAAGGCTGAGATCTTTATTGTGTTCACAGATGTATTTGCAGCCAAACTGAGTACCTGGTACACAGTAGATGTTCAAGAATAATAGTTTGATGAGAGAATAAGAAAAAGAATTTATGTTGCATAGCTACCACAGCAGAAGATACCCAGAAAATAGGGATGTAGGAAGACAGAACATGGGAACCAGAAGCTGGTCAGAAAATATGATGGTGGAAGAACTCCTGGCCATGGTGTGCAAAACACACACTTCCAATATGTAGGATAACACAAGCAGAGAGGCCATTGAGGAGGCTTAAAAAGAGGCAGTATCAGTCATTATTATACAACAGTGAATAGACTCCACGCAATTTCAGAAGACAAGTTGGCATAATCGTGGAGAATAATTTCTGAGTTTCTGCTATCTATCGTTGCATAATCAATTGTCCTAGAACTTAGCAACTTAGAACAATAAATACATTGCCTTATAGATTCTGTGAGTTAGGAATCTAAACAGCTCAGGTAAGAGGTTTTGGCTTAAAGTCTTTCAAAAGTTCCAGTGACAACGATCTGGGCTCTTGTCAGTTGAAGGCTCTTCTCAGTTGAAGGCTCATCTGGAGTGCCTTCTAAGACAGTTTACCCAGTGGCTGAAACTTCAGTTCTTTGCCATGTACACCTTTCTAGAGGGCTCCAGGCATGCTATTGTGGCATTTTCTATCTCTCTCCAGAAAAGCAATCTAAGAGAGAACTGGGTTGAAGCTGTAATCTTTCCTTGATTTATCTTTAGAAATCACATTCTGTCCTTTAGGCCTTGTCCTATTGCCACACATGTGTTCCCTGTTCAGTATAGGAACAGATCATACAAGAACATGGATGATGGGAGGTGGGGACTCTAAAGGCCACCTCAGGTTACGCTGGATTGTCACTAAGGAAACTGCAGGGATAATTGGAGGGCAGTGTTGGTTTATGGGCATTACCAGTTTCCCCAAGCTCCTTAGAGAACACTGACTACAGATGTGTTATCTTTTATCAAGTCATAGCAGGCCTTTGGCTGAATATATCACTAAAAAAGATCTGTGTATCAGCGCATGGATCCACAGCAGAGATCCCTGCATCCTTGCCTTGTATGCTAGTTTCTGATTGTCAGTACTTCTCTTCCTAGACCTGCTGTAAATGAATGAAAGAACTGAAGATACTCAGAATCTAAAACAGGAACAACCAAGGAGGCTAACCTGGGAAGAGAATCTGCAACTAACTTTCCAAAATCTCTTCCCATCACTAAGAAGCAAGCACATGTTGTCTGCCTGTAACTACATCACATACTAAGAGTCCTTCCCAGGGAAAGACTCATAGAAAGGCCCATGAGGATAAGTCACTTTCTGGATTGGAAAGCATCAGCACCAGAAACTATTAAATTCCATAATCTTCTCAGACAGGGCTGGGCTTCACGTCAATACATGAATGGCATTTGCTTCTGCTACTAACATCCCAGGAAGATGGAAAGTCTATGGGTTGTTTTTTTCTGGAGGGAAGGAGGATAGGAGTTTGAATTCTGGCTCATGTAAAAAGCTGGATATGGTCAAGTGCTTTTAAAATTCCATCAGTGTAGGAAAGGGCACACTAGCATATCTGTGTGTACAGGGGCAGAGGCCAGAGGAGGATGTTAGGGAGTCTTGCTCTGTCGTGCTCTGCCTTATTCCTTAGAGATGGAGTTTCTTGCTGAACATAGGCTGGCATCCAGTAAACCTGAGCCATCCTCCTGTCTCTGCCCTTTCCTACACTTAGGGGATTTTAAAAGCACTTGACCATGCCCAGCTTTTTACATGAGAGCCAGAATTCAAACTCCTATCCTTCTGCTAGAACAGCCAACATTCACCCACCCCCGAGCATCTCCTAGGCCCTTATCTCTCATCTTAAATTTAAAATGGCCTTTTTCAGGGTGCACATCACACCATGGGTCTTTGCCAATTAGGAAGGATCAACCACAAGGTAGCAGGTGAAGGACTTGGAATGTTATGGGGGTAAATGAGGCCATGTAGAGCCATCACCAGGAAGACTGATGCCTCCTCCTGGCTTGTGTGGGGGTGATAAGAGAGCTCAGCTGTGCCTAATTCAAAGGGGTGACAAAGCTATTCAAATCCCTCTCCCTTGGGATGAGTAAGAAATTCTGACAGGTGCCCACCAAATAATTTTGGTAAGGATAAATGTAGAGTATAAGAAAGAAGCATAAGGCTTGAATTCTGGGGAAGTTTAGGAACATCAATTCAGAGATGTAAAATCAGCTTCTGAATTTGGGGGAAGGTATTAGCAGTAACAGTCCCTACAGTGACCACCCAGTGGTTACCAAATAGGAGTCTTTCCAGTGCCTCAGGTCTGTTACCTTCAGACATTATCACTGGCATTAGCACTGATGTTATCACCACTCATACAGAACCCCAAGGTGACAGAGATTAATCAGTCTGCCTCTGATCACACAGCAAGAAACTGACAGAGTTAGAACCAGGCTCCAAGCCTATGAGGTCACAGGCTTACCTGTTATCCTAGGTTGTTTTAAGGGGTTAAATAGGGAGAAAACTGTTGGTTTGCATTATCCATAAAATAGATGGCAAGATTTCAACAAGAGGCCAGAAACCTTCTAGCTTCTTTCAAGGTAAATATAATTTTTTCCATCAGTTTAATGGAGGCTCATGTGCTATTGAATCCTGAGGGAGTTCAAATGGATTAGGAGGCATATAGAGTCCCTTCTTTTGTATCTGAAGAAACTCATGTGTAGGTTAGATGTTCTGATTAATGATACTCAGGCCTCTCTTGTCTCTTTCCACCAGAAAAAAAAATATACAGCCATTGGTTAGTTCTTAAAGGCAACTCTTGGGAATTACCCCTCTACTGGTTGGCTCTCTCTCAGGTCTGTCCACTCTGTCCCGTCTATGTAGTCAAGCAGCTGAGTCTTGAAGACAAGTGACTGTTCAATACAGGTGTTTATTATAAGAAAATAACAAAGGGGCCTGAATGTCAACACACATGAAATAAATAAAAGAAGACTATCCCCCCATCCCCAGTCTTCTCCCTTTCTCATTATTTGCTTTTCGTTCCTTAGACAGATTGAGTCACTCAGATGTGGGAATGAAGCCCCATCACCAAGCTCCACCCTATTCACACCTTGTCTTTGGTCTTCCTTCCATGTTGGAAGATGTGTGCGGCCGCTCTAACCTCCGTTCTGCCCCTGCCTCCTGAACCTAGGATTTCATCACTCACTCCCATCCAGGGGTAAAGCAAAACTTCCCAGGTACTCCTCAAATTTAAGAATGCCACAGAGTACATTCATGCATCTTCTACTTTCTTGGTATCATCTGCCAAATTTACAAGCACTTCCCTTACTTATCCAGATTGAAGAGATAGCCCAGTAGTTAAAGGCACTTGCTGTGCAAGTGTAAGGACCTGAATTCATATCTCCAGTGCTCACATAAAGCCCAGCATATCCATGCATACGTATAATTCCAGCAGTGAGGATGGAGGAACCAGCCAGGCTAATGGAAAAGGGCAAACCTCAGTTTCAGTGAGAGGCCCTGTTTTGAGGGAATTAGAAAGTGATAAGGCAAGACGCCCACATCCTCCTCCAGTCCCAGGGCATGTGTGCAAGAGCACACGAACAAACACACATTCCTCTTTCTCTCTCCCCACTTGCCACACACGGAATAAATAAAAGAAGACTATCCCCCATCCCCAGTCTTCTCCCTTTCTCATTATTTATGCCTCTTACATAAGTCAGCCAGGCCTAGCATTTAACCATCACACAGTCTGGCTTTGAATCTCCACCCCGCACCTTAGCCGCATGAGGCACTTACTTCTCTAAGGCTATGAGTCTTTCTCTGCCAAATGGGGCTAAGAGGAGTACCCACTTCTATAGTCATTACAAGATGGTGAGTTGAAATGGACAAGTCATGTCAAGTGATGAGCATAGTGTCGTACCCACAGCAAGCGAGTGCTGAATGCTGGCTGCCATAATGATGAGGCCAGCAACAGTGTGGGGGGGGGGGGCGGCTGGTGAGCAGGCCCAGTTGTCATAAGCAGCCATGCTAAGAAAGCTTGTGAGCCAGGCTCTTTCTCAGACTAAGGGTTCCCAGGGAACTGCTTGTGATGTTGCTGCCTGGGGTAACAGGAAGGAACTGAGGCAATTATACAGTATGCAACAGAAATAATTTCATTTCTAATGCCTTTCCCCTGCTGGGCCACTTAGACCCAAACAATAACAACAAGGTGGAGGTGGGAACAGGGGGGCAGGCGCGTTCTAAAGGAGCTCAGTGATGAATAGATGGGGCCCCAGGACTCATTTTTCTCCCAGATATCTACAGCGGAGAATCCCTGGGGCCACGGCTGCAGTTCTGCAGTGTTTGGACCACTGGAGGCTCAACCCTCTCTCTGGGACCAAGCTGACATCATTCCAGGGCTCTAGGGAAGTCAGGGGTCCTCCCTGCTCTTCTTACCTGGGCAGACAGTAGATTTCCTTCTTGGCCTCCTGGGAAAAGAGGAAGTCCTTGCAGGTGACCTAAGATTATGACAAAACTGCCCATGTTGCATGAAGCTAATGCAAGCATTCTCTTAACCTCAGCCTATTCTGGGAGCCCCTGCAAGCAATTCTCCTCTGCTTTTACCTTTACACACACACACACACACACACACACACACACACACACACACACACTGTCCCATAATCTCCAAACGTTCCAATCAACCTCCAGGTCTCTGAGTATGGAGCATTGCAACAATATAGCCTCTTCTATCCAAGGAAGTCCCCAGGCCCTGGTGACTCATCTCTGGCTCCTCCCTGTACACTTGAGCTGACAGGAGCCTTGGCTCCTTTGAAGAAGAACATCTCTGCGTCTCCTAAGGAAAGAATGAAGTTCTCTCTCCCAGGGGCAGCTTGTCTGCTAAAGGTGTCAATGTAGCCCATTCGTCAAATTGAGTTTACCTCAAGGGACAAAAATGAGGCAATGTATATTGTCCCAAAGGCAAGTATCTCCCCTTTCTCTGGACTCATCTGCAAACCGAGAGTCTGGGTCTTGGTTTTTTTCTCTCCTTCATCATCACAGGATGACACTACAATCAAGCTATTTTCCAAGTCTATGCATTTAGATAATATGATTCTATTATATTTTTCAATAAGAAAAATTCTTCAATTACATGGATGATGGGGAAAAATGAGAGGCAAAGACTATTAGCTCTGGACTCTAGCACCCTTAGAGATACTAAAAAGTACAGTGATAGCATCAGTCTACCACCCAGACTTGGCAAATAAACAGCCTTCACGTCCCCAGTCTCTCCATAAATTATCATGGAAAGCTGGAGGTGGGAGTGCATAGGCCCATAGATAAGCCACACCACCCTTCCAGGGCCATAAGATACCTTTTTGTGGATAAAAAGAAGGGAATGTGATACTGGAGTTCAGCTAAGTGACTAAAAACACAAGCGCACAGAGGAGGGTTTCTGCTGAGAAACGGAAGCAAGCTGTTTCCTTTCCAGCATCTGTGGGTTTCACGCATTTCCTATTTGACTAGAAGTGTCCCTGCTAAGAGAGCACCTGGTAAGATCGAGGTGCTTTGGTCACAAAGTCAAATTAGAGAGTCCAGGAACTGGTCACTTGACACTACTCTTTTGGGGATAATAGAAGGAAACTTAGTATCTGGGGACAGTTGCCCTGTATGGAAACAAGATCATCCATGGTGACTTCCAAGGACCCCCAAAAATCTTAGGTTCTAAAGTCCTGTTAAGAGTATCTGAGAGAAATATGGATGACTGGGCCATATTCTAAGTTTTCTCCAAGACTTATAACCTTAGGTAACAGTGAGCAGTTGATACACAACACGATTCTGGGAGGTTCTGCAAATATGGCTTGCCAAAATCTCAGCTTGGATTCAACACAACTTGTGAAGGTACAAGAACACCTTCATGCTCAAGTTTTGTAGAGATCATCGGCTGAAAAACATATGAATCTCTGGAGGAGGTAGATTTGCTCAAGGATGTCACAGTATACATCATACTCACCCCATGTGCTCATGTATGTATGAATATTTGCAGCATACACACACACACAGAGAGAGAGAGAGAGAGAGAGAGAGAGAGAGAGAGAGAGAGAGAGTCACTGTATCATGTTCACAGCCATACATCTTAATTTCATAGTACAGTTTTCATTAGCAGGAGAGACAGAGACAGCTCTCTTCGTGAGAGTCCATTCATCTTTCTCCTTACCCTTGTTTGTCAGAGAACAGTGACATGAGACCCATTTGGCCTCAGCAGATTCATCTCAGGAATATTTAAGGCAATCATTTTTATGTGACTCTGAGCTCCCCTCTGTCTCTCTTGATATCAGAGGAGAAGCTGAGTTTCTCTCATGTTGAGGTTCGTCTAAATTATTCTTGAGATTAGATTTGCATGTTATAAACAGAAATAATCTGACTTGGAAGGTAGATGAGTGATGGCTGATTCATCCCCACAAACCTTCCAGTTTGTGGAGCAAAGATTCAAAACAGTGGATTTAAGGAGTCACTGCCAAGAAGGAATGAGTGGCTACCAGCCTTGGGAAGCATGATGTGCTGCTAGGCTGAACTAATCTTGTCTTGGCATTTCAAGAGCAGTTGTTGATAGCAGAAAGGACCACCACTCACAAGAGAGGGTGGGAAAGAGACACACATTAGACTGGCCTCCAGAGAATGATTGCATTTATACAAGGCTCTCTGCATCCACATTGGTGAGTCTTAGGAGGACCAAAACAAAAATGGTTTGAGAAAAATCAAAGTCTGGAGAATCGTGGAAGAGTGGAAATTGGGTTGCACCTTTGGACCCAGGAAAGGGACTGAATCAGGTGGATGGTTCTTCCATCCGCAGCCCCATAGTTGAAGAATTTAACTTGAATAACTTTAGGAGACAGCTTGATAAATGAGAGACTTTAATTTGTATCCATTAAAAACGTGCACAGATTCTCTTAGAAATCTTAGTTTTCATGAGAGGTATTTTCCCCAAAGCATATATATATATATATATATATATATATATATATATATATATGCTTTAGATGCTATAACATTAGATTCTAATTCAGCATTTTATTTGGAAAAGAGACAGAAGTACGGATTTTTAACCAGCTTCCCAGATGATTCAGATGCAGAGGTTTCTTGGCAGTCCCTTAGGGAATTACTGCCTAGGACCTCTCCAGCAGATTAGAATCTTCACATTCCAAGAAAGGAAGGTTGATGGAACTCAGAACATTCTTTAGGAGACCAAAACTGAGAAATACTGGATTTGTAGCTCAACAATAGAGCACTTCCTTAGTGTATACATTGATCCCCAGCTTCACTTGAAGCAAGCAAGAAGACCACAGCTGGGAGGTCCCGCTTATTTCTAGGTCTAACCCTCCTAAATCTCTTCCCTGTTCCACATTTGACTTCAGAGATGTTATCAGAGCTCCAAGAAAACAGATTTGCAGTGCATTTGCAAACATGAAACTACAAAGTCCAAGGCAGGGGGCTGAGACCCAGTAAATCAGCCTCCTGATTCTCTTGAATCCAGTTGCATTCATGTAGGCTGCTTTCTGCCCACCATCATCAAACAACAGCTCATAGGGAAGATGAAAAGAATGCTTTCTCAAGCAACCCTAATGCGGTAGGGTGGATCAGGCAAAAGCACAGTACTTGCATCTGAAGTGGAGTTCAGGGGCAACACTGAACATCTAGTTTCCAAGGAGAGAAGCAAGGATTGTCCTAAAAGGTTTGCAGCCTAGTCAGAATCCATAAATTGTTGAACGTGCAGTAGGACCTAGAGAAGGAGTCCACACACTGGATCGCACCTCATCCAACCTCAGGAGCCCCAGAAAAGAACCCAGTGAGGTACCCAGTGAGGAAAAGATGACTCGCTGAAGCAGCTTCCCCGTGGCTGAGAACAAGGGCCTATCCCCAGGGGGCTGCAGTGCTGTTCCTTGTGTCCATGGCGAAGCCTGTTGTGTAGATGGCAACCGGCTCTCTTACCTCTGCTCCTCAAGAGGAACCTCACAGGCTGCCCGCCGCAAAAGAGGAAAAAGGGAAGCGCTCTGTTTGAGGCTTAGAGGAGCTTCTCCGTATATGGACTTAGTGGGGCTCTTGATCCATTCCAGAGATGGACAGTCACCCTCTACCACTGTCTCCCGCCCCCACTGTCACCTACACTCCCGGGGGAAAACGGGTCTGAAATACCCGGCTTTCTTACAGACTGGGTGACAGAGCAGCGGACAGAGAACGGGGATTCAGCACCAAGGACAGCAGAAAAACCTAAGCGTAGAAGAACGCTCCGGGAAGTAGCTTCACCATCAACCTTGGCCCTATCAAGTCTCAGGTTGCACCAATAACAGAAAGGTCAAAAACAACCCCTTCTTCCTTTTGGGTGGTGGGAAACTCTAGTGCGCGCGCCTGGGATCCTAGTCTTGAATACCAGGAGGACAGTGTCCTACCAAGTCACATCTACACCCCACTGTTATCCAGGATAAAGACTCCCGCCCGGACAGGACAGCGCGAAGGACGCTAAGTAAGAAGGACTGGAGATGCCATCCTTCAGGTTCCCGACGCCCGGGGCGCAATCTGCCCGACGGAGACTCAGTGGAAAGGGTGCTCCGGGACAGGCGGCGCTCGAGTAGCTGGACAAACTTCTGTGCCCGGCCGGTCAGCTCTGGACGCTTCGACCGGTGCAGAGGCCACAGAGTGTTTGTCGCTCCACCCCGCCAGTTCTTACCTTCAAGCCATAGGGCGCCCGGGGCCAGAGAAGGCGCCGGCTGCTCGAGGCTTCCAGCTCCCGCCGCATCCACGCACGGCCGCCCCTCCGGCAGCCGTCCGGGGCCGCCGGTCCCCTCTGCGGGTCCCTCGGCTCCCGGCCCCGCCGCGCCGTTCAGATCCCCGGCGGGCAGCCGCTCGGCCGGCTCGGGCCCGCGGGGAGCAGTGGACGGGCCGCGGCGGGGCAGGGCGAGGCGGGGCGGGATGGCGGGAGCGCAGCGCGGGGACCTGGCGGGGAGGCGGGCAGGCGGCGCCGCGCGCGAGAGGCGACCAGCTCCGGCACTGAGGCTGGACAGCTCCGCGGAGTCAGAGCGCCGCGCGCGCAGGAGGAGGGGGCGGGGTCACCCTGGCCAGGAAGCGCCCGGGAACCCCGCCCCAGGGACAGGCCCCACCCACCCAGGGCCCCAGAGCTATCTCTGCACTGTGGGGCCTGGGGAAGGAACCTGGAGAGCTGAGACAGAGCATCCATCTCAGGCTTTGAGTAGAGAATAGTCTGTGCTCTGGACTGCTCGCCGGTGTCCCCCTACACTCATTAAGTAACACCCTGTCCATCAAACCTACTCTGGTTCGCAACATTAGCCTGTCGATCCCCTCCTTTGAGGAGTCAGGGCCAAGTCTTTAAAGGAGAAACAGATTCCGAAAGGACATCCATGGTACGTGTGCAGACCTCAGGTCTGAAAATCACAGCAGTTAATTCTGCTGTTGTGCTTTCCAAGAGGAAGACCTGGGCAGAGCAGATCTAAAATGGAAATGATAAAGAAGGCCCTGGGAGTTCCAGCTCACCCTTCCCTCTGCCCTGAGGAGCAGGAGGAGGAGGGAGAAGAAGAGAAATGTGATCTTCTTCAGCCCTACTCAGGGTCATCTCCTACCCAAGGAACCTACTCCTCTTTCCATCCTCTTTCTCTCCGATCCAGCAGGTGCTTTCTGTCCCTCTGTCCTGCCTCTGCCTGCTTCTATATGAGATTCATAAGTAACAGAGGAATAAAACCAGGGTCCTGTTCGCATGGGAACCTCACAGGAGCTGGGCACTGAAGGGCCAATGCAACTCCCCAAGGAGAAGGCACACCAGAATTCCACAGACAGCAGCACAGAGGATGGTCTGAACACAGCAGGTGGACATGCCACTTAGCCATAAAAAAGAAATTCCTTCCATCGATCCACACAATTCTGGAAAATTAAGATCAGAAACAGAGACCTTAATATTCAACTAATCCCTGTTTGATTTAAAAGTTGGAAACGGGGGCCCAAATGGGTATGCCCTTCCCAACCCCATGGGAACTGAGCAGTGGAATACTCCCTATACATGGCATGTTTTCCTTAGAAGTGGCCAGCTGTGGAGGCATGTAAAGGGGTGGAAACTTCCTGAACATGATGTAGCTTCCCCTGCCCCTCTATTCTTTGGTTCTGGTCTGTTCGTGGCTCTCCTTTAGGTGTGGTAGGGAAGTATTAGAAGTACCAGAAACATTAGAACTTTTCACATTAGCTTTTGAGGCACTCAAACATTACAGATAGGGTTGAATCTAACACTGTTTCCCTATGTGCCCTGGACGTATTCTTCCCAAGAAATAGCCTACTTAGATAGGGATTGTGTCCTCAACCTACCACCTCTATGCATTTTCACCTGGCCCGGTGTCCTACCTCTATCACTTGCCAGTTGGAGATGTTGCCTAAATTGTTTAATTTCTCTGGGTCTCCGTGTTCATATCTTTACATTGGTCCAAGCAATGCTTATTTCTCTGGGATGCACCGAGGATAATAAGTGACTTCTCGATGAAGGAACAATATATGAGTAAGTTCTCTGGCTGCTCTTAAAAGGAGAGGTTATCTTTGCTGGTTGAGGAGGCAGGAGCAGGAGCCAGGTGACCTCAATGGACACTACACCTCTGCACTGCCTTCTTCCGCCCCCCCCCCCCCATCATGCATGGCTGAGTGATTTCATGCTGCCTGTGAGTGAGACGGATGGATCTTTTAGTTTTCAATTAGCAAACGCCTTGCTTTTTAAACAAGCAGTGCAGAAAGCAGATGCGCTGGGTGATGGATGGCAGGGAACATCTGTGGTTAAGCAATGACTGCACCAGACTCCCAGCCTCCTGGCTGCCAGGGCCCTCTGGAGGTCATTCAGTGCCTCCCCTACCACCAGACGGCACTGGATCCAATCCAAGTAAGTCAGGTGGGAGCAAGACACCCTTTAGCCTCATATGCTTCCTGGAAAAAGAGATACAATAGTGCTTTTTTTTTAACTCCCTAATTGTATGTTACATAGCTTGGGAGTTGACACGTTCTTCCCCATATGTCTCTTAAATCTTTAATTTACCTCAACTTTTGGTGTGTGGGGTAAGTATATGCACATATTTGTGTGGGCCTGTGCATACGTGTGCCTATGAATGCCAGAGTCAACATCAGAAGTCCCTCGATCTTTCCCCACCTGATTTTTTTTTAAGACAGAGTCTTTCATTATACAGAAGCTCATCAATTTGACTAAGCTTGAGGTCAGTGATCTGCCTGTCTCTGCCTCCCCAGTGCTGGGATCATAGGCCTGAGCTGTTGACTTTGCTTCTGTGTGTCCTAGGGAATCTAGGTTAATGCTCTTCTATCTGTGTTGCGATCACTTTATTGATCGAATTTTCTGTGAAGTTCAAGATTAAGGCGCTGGCAGATTCGGCATCTGGTGTGGGTCTGCTTCTTGGGCCAGGGGCATGAAGCAAAACAATGAACTTGGCCTTCTGTGCTTGATTGTGTCTGTTCTGGTGCAGAAACCCTTAGAGAGGTGTAGTGCTCCTAGTTACTAAAATTGCTGAGAGAGCCACAGCCCTCCATGGGAAAAACAATGAAAGGACTGGTGGTGGGCTAGATAAATCACCCTGAGGGAAAAGAACGCTCCTCCAGAAAGGCACTGTTTTTCACCGACACAGGAGAGCAGTTACCAGAGAGCTTCAACAGCTGTGTGTGAAAAGTCACCGGTACAGACCAATTTCCTTAATAGCGGATTCTAATGGGGCTTTGCACCTCAGTGCAAAATGGACATTTGTAGATGTTTCTTGTATCCTTCTAATGATAAACAATAAAAATACAGGTGTGACCCACTTTAAAAATTTCAACTATATAAGTCTTCCCCATTACACACAGTTAAACTGGAGTGAAGCAACCCATGGAATCTATTTGCTTGCCTTGTGGAAAGCAGTTGTCAAAGCAGAAGACTTATTTGTGCACCTGTGCTCATAGAAATAGTATTTTTTTTTCTTTTCAGGGGGTTCAAATACCTAAGGTTTTTGTGTAGATGAAGACTTTGAACTGCTAACCCTCTTGCCTCTACCCCTGAACTTCTGGCATTATAAAATATCTGTTTCCATACCCATTTTATGTGGGACTGCAGTTTGAACCCAGGGTTTCATGCAAAGTAGACAAGCGATCACTCTACAAATTAAGCCACATCTTCAGCAACATTAATAGTAGCCAAAAGGTAGAAACAATATCAACATGGATAAATAAAATACAACATGTGCATACATGGAATATTGTGCAGCCTTTTAAAGGAATAGTTTCTCATGAAGGCACCATGTGAATGAATTATGAAAACATTATTCTAAATAAAATGAGTCATTCACAAAAAGACAGATACTGTGTGATCTCACTTATATAAGATGCCTAAAGAAGCTAATTCATACAGATAGTGGACAGGGGGTTGAAAACTGTGGGCAGAAGTTAATGGAGAGCTTTTGAAAGACTCAGGGTTTCAGTTTTGGAAAATGAAGTCATTTTAGAGGTGGCTGGTGATGCTGACTTCACAAGAGTATTATATACTTCAAAATAGGAACCTGGACATGTACTTATTAATGTATTAGCAAATGTATAATTGTGTAACGGTGAATTTACAAGAATTTATCTTTTTTGATCCTGTGGTGGTTTGAATGAGAATGGCTCCCATAGGCTCATATGTTTTGATACTTGTTCCTCAGTTTGGGAAGGATCAGGAGGTGTGGTCTTCCTCATTGGAGATGATGTATTACTGGGGTTGGGGGTGGGTTTTGATGTTTCAAAAGTCCTATGCCTCACCCTGACTCCAACTTGAGGATCAGAGTAAGCTTTCAACTACTACTTCAGTACCATGCATGCCTGCCTATTGCAATGCCCTCCACCATAGTGGTCATACACTGACTCTTTGAAGTCCCCAATAAACTCTTTGAAGTTTGAGTCCCCGATAAACTCTTTTTTCACTAAGTTGCTTCGGTCATGGTATCTCCTCAGATCAATAGAAAAATAACAGACATATCATGTGTGTATAAGTTACATGTGCATGTATGGGTATATATTCACATGGAAGTCAGATGACAACCTCTGATCTCATTCTCAGGAGTCTTTTACTTTCACGATGTTATTTATTTACTTACTTACTTACTTACTTACTGAGACAGGGTCTGTCTGGTCAGCATATTGCAAAAATCTGCCTTGTCTTTGCTCCCCAGCTCTGGTATTATAAGTCCATGCCATTGCACCCAACTGTTGTATGTGGGTTCTGGACATATAATTCAGGTCCTCATACTTACACAGCAAACACTTTACTGACTAAGCCAAGCAGAAATCTCTGCAATCACAATGGCCAATAGAATAATGATTCATGGCATACAAGGTGATTCCGTTCAACATGACTAAGTAGCTGATGTTGGTTCAAACTTCTAGTTTGACCCTGAGTTTATTTTCGACATATTTAAGCACAGCACAATTTGGTGAAAAGTTTCCTGGTTATAATTAACTCCATTCTGTGTGCAAAGCAAAGCTTAAGATCTGACTACATCCAAACTCTTGGTAAAGTACATGTGACATCTTCCATAAATATGGGTTCTAGAGATTGACTGACAAAAACAAGCTCATGACAAGGGTCTGGAGGAGGGTCCAGAGTGGTCATGGCCACACAGATAGCACAAAGGCCACTAGATTATGAACCACATTTGTTCCCAGCCTTCTGGGAAGAGAACAGGTCTCTTCCTTTAAAGAGACAGCCCTCTGTGTTGAACAGTTCCGGTTCCCCTAAAGTTGATCAGAAAGTATAAGAATCTCTGTGCCTCCCATACCTCCCTGCTATTTATTTCTTAAAGGGGAAGTATGGCTTTATTAGAGGCCGAGGTTGAATGCATTAACTGCATGGCAAGTCTAATATAGGCAGGCATATGAGAATTATAAGAATAGCTAACAGAACCAAGGAAAGGGAAAGCCATCTTAACCACGATGGCCATTCAAAGGTCATTTGAGAGATTTTATTTGTCTCTTTATACAGATAATTAATTTGACCATCAATAGTGTGAGAAAAAACCTGATACATTAAAGTAACACATACCAGTGAGTTGTTGACAACCAAGATTGTGTTTCAGCAACAGTCTAGAGCAGCTCTATTGTGTAAAATTCTGGTTCTAAATTTGCCTATCTCTCGACTAATTTTTGCTAGTATTTTTGCTTAATACTAGTTTTGCTAAACCTAAGGGTCAGTTTTGAAACCTGTTTTTATATTCCAGTAATCATTCCTGGGACTGGTTATTTTTTAAAAAGCAGTTATGGCTATAGACATAACAGGCTACAATAGATCAGAGAATCGTCACAATATTCCAAGGGAGTTCTCTTAATTCTATTGATTGATTGCAAAGACTTACTGAACAAAATGGTTTGCTATGGACTATCCCACATAAACCTTTATAATCCACAGGAAGGGCAGTATAAGTGGCTCTCTCTCTCTCTCTCTCTCTCTCTCTCTCTCTCTCTCTCTCTCTCTCTCTCGTACACACACACGCGCACACACACACACACACACACACATGCACGCGCGCACACACACACACACACACACACACACACACACACACACACACACATACACAAAGGTCCATCTCAAAAGCAGTTGTTTACCAGAGGAAAGGGTATGACTGGAGGTAGAACTGCAATAGGGAGAGTTATAAGCACATTTAAAGCATTAATGTGACTTTTAAAATATTGACAGGAGTTATCAGGTAAGCCCTATGAATGCAGTTGTAGGATTTTATTTTTTGTCCCTTTCTATTTGTACATAATGAATATGAGTGACTCCTATGCCATATAAATTTCTTTTTAAGAGACCAGGAATACATAGGTCTCCTCTGATACCAAAAAAAAAAAAGATTATTCTTGTTGACTATTCCATGCCAAATGAAGCCAGAGGTTGTTTTCTAAACCATTGGCAACAGGTAATACTATTCTACATTCAAGACTACAACTGGAGTAAGCAATATATCAAATATCCATTTTTTATCTTGATACAACTACAATTTTCAGTATCAAAGCATTCTTAAGAGTACTTAATTTTGCTAAAATTTACTGTTTGAACTTATCAATTAGATTAATTGAACTAAAATATCCTCCATTCACTTGACTGCATACTGCAAACCATCTTTTGTGAAGACAAGTGGTCCCAAAGGATTAAAAACAATCCTTAGCATGGAAAAAGAGCATTATGATACCTCCTATTACACTCACACCTTTTATCACTCCTGCCAAAAGCATTTGGATTCTGCATTGAAAAGCTGAGAATGAACTTGCAGCATGGTCCATAAACAAAGCAGCATAATTTTGGGGTCAGTAGTATTGTGTCCTTGTTTTCTCCCTAAGTCACTGGCTTATTCTTCCTCTTGGAACATCTCTTCCTGATGGGTTTGTTGTCTGTCTTCAGAAGCTTCATCTGTCCAGTGGTTTCTAGGGTATTCTCCTGGTTGGATGCATCAGAGTGGAAGTTGTCTGGGACTTTGTTCATTTTCTGGAAAGATACAGGCATAATCTTGTCCCAATGTTAGAAGAACATTGAGCCCTTTTCACTGAATGATTTTTAGAACTTTTCATTGAACATATACTTGAGGTTGTGTCTCCTTTAGGGCAAAATGCTTTGGGGCAACAGAAAAAGCATTATCCTTTAAAGGGAAAAAAAAGTAAAAATGAACAAAAGTTAACACAGCTAAATATAGAATGGTAGAGGGGGATTTAGGTGGGTGTCTATGCCCTATTCTTATTTTTAAAGTTTGCCATTTAAGTATTTGATGGTATCATTCCACAATAGCTTAACCTTGTGGATTGTAAGGGATTTCTGTAACGTGATAAATATTTCCATAATTGCAAAAGTCCTTTAAGTTCTTGTGCTAATATAATCAGGACCGTTATCAGTTTTTAGTTGTAATCGGAGTCCTAGAAAGAAAAATGCATAAAGAGCTATTTGACAAAGTCAAGTTCCACAGGTGAGACAATGGTATTTTCCTGGAGCCCCCAGGGCCCCATGCCTTGTCTGGGATCATGCTCTACAGCTGACTAGATAAGGAGAGACAGTATACACACACATGGTATACTCCAAGCACAGGTCTCTGGGTACATGACAGCAGAGACGTCCTCAGACATAGACACCCTAGTTCCAGGTGTCAAGTGGATGTGAGAACCATCCACTACTAATTATACACTAGGAGGTGGGAATACTGTGTAAAATGTGTCTGCAGTAAATGATAGGCTCTTGTACATCTCCCCAAACTTTCTCCCCTTACAGAGTCTGATCATTTATGTCAGACCAAGTACAAGCACAGAACTAAACAACAAACAAAATCTAATTAATAAGCAATAGTCATTAATTTCTAAAGATTTAAACCTAAGGCTATTTACATACAATTTTGGATCTTCATAATTCAGGGCAATTTTAATGCAAGGAGACTCTCATAGTAGGTAAACAGATACTCAGAACTACCTGAGAAATGCTCACAGAAAATTCTGAGGGGGAAAACGTAACTTTAATTTTTTTCAAATCCTACTTTTAAATGATGGTTCTTAAATGCTTTAACCTCCCTTGTAGCCCACCACCCACCAGAGATAGTGGAAATGAGAGGATACAGGGGAAGTGGACTTGTTTGAAAAGGTTCTTTGGAGCATCTCCCTTCTGTGGTGCCTAGAAATCGGCAGTTCAGTTCACAGGTTAGCAGGCAGCAGCAGCTCAATCCACTAGCAAACACTTAATGGATACACCAGCAGTCCAGTTCGGTAGATTCAGGTTAGCAACAGTGGTGACATGACCTAGCAGAGATAGACAGGTCTCAGTCTTGGCTAGTCAGCAGGAGGAACCAACAGGAACACCAGGAGAAGTTCTCAGCTGTGCCTCTCAGGGAAGCGAAGATCAGGAAAGATGTGACCCACAAGCATTGCACAGCTAGTTGTAACACAAGCTGAGCTCTGTCTCTGTCACTCGGTCAAGTCCTATTTATACCCTTCAAACATCACCTGTCCTCTTCATGCTTTGCCTCCTCCTTGCACAGATCTTGCCTTAGCACATGTATCCAATCAGTCTGAGTCTTCAGAATCACAACAAATTCAACTCAGCTATGCAATGGAAAATGGACCTATACATGCATGTCATTAGCAAAGAATCCTTCATCACGTGCCTTTTCACATGCTTGCTTTAGCAGAACATCCTCTCTCTTGTGTCTGCTTCAATGTAACGTTCCTTCGTGAGTCTGCTTTAGTCTTTCACCCGTGTCCACTTTAGGAAAACACTCCTTCACATGTTTGCCCCAGCAAAACACCATCCAACACAACTGACTCTCCAAAGAACCCTTAAGTTTCCACTTCAGGAAAATTTCAGGAAAACGATTGGGTTTTCCCATGCAAGCATGAAATTACACATCTAGCTGATAGTGTAAATGAAACACCAACATAAACAACATCAAAGCAGAGCAGTTCCGTGCAAGAATTCACTGGAGGACTCTTAGCTCTTACTACATTTTATAGACAGTCTGGTTCTCTAGCTGTGGCTAAAATAACTTTAGGTGAAAACTTGAGAATATTCTAACTCCTACCAATTGCTCTTTTGCTTTAACACTTCCTGCCTCCAAGGGAACTTGAGAAGCATGCTATTATAGATATATATATATGGCATTCCTTGTTCATTGCATTATCCATAAGAAATATTCTAAAAGACGTTTTTTATTTCAATTTATCCCCATTTTCCTTTTAAAATCCATCTCGCACCTGCTCACACGGTTATTTTTAATTTTTGTTATATTGGCCAAAATATAAATTTAAAAAAATGAAGTTTTAGTAATCATAAAATACAAGGGAATCTTGGTAATGTATGGACTCTCAGTTCATGAAAGGCCCAAAGTGGGAAAGTCTCTACTTCCAAAATAAAGTACAAGATAAAATTCCTTACTTTGCTGATGTACTCGGCTAATATTGCAAGCATACTACTGAACGGATTCCTAATTTGACCAACCTTCAGCAGGGAAAGCTACTAGAGTCTCAGTAACAGATGACTCACTGCACCAAACATCTGAAGCAGTCTCTTACACAGCCTTGGCTGTCCATGGCTTCCCTCCTAGGCAGGCTCTTTTTGCTTGTGCTCTCTTGAGACAGAGGTACCAGCCGTTCGGTATTACTGTCATGTTTTAGCAGAACTGCATTTCCTTTTCTATTGACTTTTTATTTTCAAAGCAAGGAAACCCAGCTGAAGGGGTCTACTAACTCTTTCTCCCATGTCTGTCTCCATGTCCCGCCCATTCCAACTTTCCATTTACTAAATTCCACCCTCGAAGACCTCATTCCAGATGTTGCCATCTTTCCATTATGACTTCACCGTGCATTCAACCCTTCTGCAACATTCCTTTACGTGAGGCCAGTCCCCATTGTCTGAGCATGTCTACCCTTCATGAGCTGGTTTTTACATGAGGTCAGTATGTTGGTCCTCAGAGCATCAGGATACCCGTTGAGAATGTAGAAATCGGGACTCCAAAGCTCCACAATGATTGGCAGACTGATTCCTCCTCACTTCACCCAATAAACTGCCATCTAAATCTAAATAAAGAGCCATTTCTGCCTCTATTTTTTTTCCATTTTCCTGAGGGTCAGAGGTCTTGACTACTCAGCCTATCCCAAGTCTTTACATCAGGATGTAAAGGGATCGAGAAATAGTCAAGTATAATAATGTAATGTCTTTGAGGAATCATAGTAGGAGCAGGGAGCCCTGGCTGAAGGGGTCTCATTGTTTGTGTAGTTGCATTTATGTCCCCGAGACCAAGTAACATTGATATTTATTTTTTAATTACAATAAATAGGGGAAATCCAAAGACTAATTAAAGGATCTACATGTCCTAGTTACAATTGTTTCTATACCAGAAATTGGACCTAATTTAAGTTTTTCCCCAGGAAGGGGCCATGAATTAAAGTCAGATCATGTGGGAGGGAAAGCCGTAAGCTGTTCCTAGATCAGTTATCACGAGTAAGGTGGAGCAACCTTGAAGTTCACTCTGCCCGCTCGGCCAAGACCTGCCAAAGTGTTTTCATAGAGAAATTTTTATAAGCCTCCTGAGAGGGTTCAAGCAACACATTACTGTAGCTCAGCTTAGAAAATAATTGGCAGGGATCCTACCCTTTTTTTTTCCATGGGCTTTTTTTACATTAGCTTCCAATAGTCAACATCTACAGTTTCTTGTTCAGGAAAACAAGATTATAAGTTTACAGTCACTTGTACAAAGTTACAGAGCTGCTACTCTGAATGTTTTGCTCCTAACAAATATCTCAATAGTTGTATAAAATGTTTGCCTCAGTGGACTGAGGAGATCCCATGTAGATTCACCCTCTCATCAAATTCCTGTCCTCTATGTCTTTACTTCTTTTCTCTTTCTTTCTTTCTTTTTTCTTTTTTGGGGTATTTTGGATTTTGTTTTGCTGGTTTGGTTTTGTTTTGGGGTTTTCCAGACCTGGTTTCTCTGTGTAGCCCTGGCTGTCTTGGAGCTAGCTCTAAATACCAGGCTGACCTTAAACTCAGAGATCTGCTGGTTTCTGCCTCCAGAGTGCTGGAATTAAGGGCAATCACCACCTAGCCCTACTCTCTGCTTCTATTTAAAGAAACATTTTCTTAACTTTTCCAAAGACTGAGCCCCACATACTGGATACCAGTTGTGGAGGTCTCTGCAAACACCATGGTCAGCAGTGTCTCAATTACAGGCAAGAAGGTAGTTCAGTTCAACATGACTCAGTAGCAGGTGTTGTTTCAGACTTCACATCTGACTACTCCAAGCAGATTGCTTGGGGCATATTTAAGCACGGTGCAATTTGGTGAAAAGGTTCCTGGTGATAATTAAGTCAGTCCTGTGTGCACAGCAAAGTTTAAGACGTGACTACACCAAAACTAAAGTACATGTGACATCTTCCATAAAGATGGTCTCTATAGAGCGACTGAGGAAAAACAAGCTCATGATAATGGATCCGGGAAAGGATCTGGTGTGGTCTCTGCCATACAGATAATGCAAAGGTCACCAAGCTATTAATCAGATCTGCTCCAAGACATCGGGGGGTAAAATAGGTTATACACCTCTCCCTTTGAAGAGACAACCTTATGTGTTTAATATCCCTTTTTCTCTTAGTGCTTATTTGTGATCACAAGAACCTCCATCCTCCCACAAAGCCATTTTCTATCTTTTTTTTTTAAACAAGGTCTCACTATGCAGATCTTGATATCTTGGAACTCACTATATACACCATTGTGTATATAGTGAAATTAAGACTAGCCTTAAATTCACAGATATCTGCCTGCTGCTGCCTCCCAAGAGTTGGGATTAAAAGTGTGGGTCACCGTGCCCGATCTCTCTCTCTCTCTCTCTCTCTCTCTCTCTCTCTCTCTCTCTCTCTCTCTCTCTCTCTCTCTGTATTTTGCCACAATCACAAATATACATGTTCTATTCCATTGATCACTACAGTTGCCAATATATGTAGAGAGCAAGCAAACTCAAATCCCGTGCTAAGTAGATGAAAAAAGCTGTACTGTGTTCAGAGTAGGGTAAAGCCCTGAGATTCTCCACTCTGCCTCCTAGAGCTTGAGTTCTCCACTCCACTTTGAATCCATGCACTCGTGACCTTTCAGTAGCCTCATAATGTCAACAATCAACTTGGGAGGATGCCGTGCACATTATAAAAGGCCTTCCCTTCCAGAAGAACTGGACAGTTTTCACAATGGCTTGCAAATACAAGGCTCCATTAATTCCTCGGGTTCTGAATGGAGTCGTGCAGCTCAGAGACAGCCCTCTGCTGTGAAGAAAAGTTCCATCCCAGTTTGATTTATTGATGATGAGCAGATAAGGAACGGGGCTGGGTTTAGTCTATAAAGTAACCAGCAGCCAAGGGGGTTCTGCCCCTCCAACCTGTTCCCTGATATGCAGTGCTATTTTTGAGAACCACAGCATCCAACTGCTTATGGCCCCCTGCTCCTCCAACACAGTTGGGATGCAGTCAGGGACCACAGATGTGGAAAACAGTCCTAGCAATTTGAGCAGAAATGAGTTTCACTGAAAATATCATTGTAGCTTGCCAAGTCACAGGGGAGATTAGAGAACCTGGTTTGCAAAGCAGACAGTAACAAAATGCTTAGACACTTACTTCCAGCAAAATCACATCTGAGCAGTACCCAGCAAGAAGTCAGCTATTGTAGCTAAGTGAAGGCACCAGATGGCATGTCCACAGTTGCTGGCGCTGGAGGCTGACATCCTCCAGGCACTCTGTTCTTCTAGTACACTAAAAGTTATGTCTGCTACATAGGTAATTGATACTCCACTCTCTGCACTTCCGAGGTTCGTGAGCTCCTCAGTGGCAGCGTGGAGTAGCTGCCTGTGACTGGCTGAGCTGGGCCATGAGCATCTTTCAACAACACTAAGAACCACATGCCATGTATTCTCAACATAGGAATGGGACAACGGGTACCATAGTACCAAACCACACACCTCCACCCAAAGTGTAGTGGGGGGACCGGAGTCCTGCTCATTCTACTTTATTAACAGAAAACCAATCACCCATCCTGCCACGCCTACTGCCACCACGTTCATCCAGTCCGGCATCCTCCTGTATTCAGATCATCAGTCTTCTGACTGCTTCCCACCTCCAGCTCATCTTCTGCACTGGTTAAGAATGCTGGTTCTAAAACATAAATCTGATTGCATCACCCACTTAAAACCCTTCAGAGCCATTCCTGTTGCCACTGAGATAAATTCTAATCTTACTGAAGTGAATTAAAAGTTCACCTCGCCTATCTCCAGCTTCTCATCAGTCCTTTTCCCTCTGAGGGGATGAACCCATGAATGAGAGAATGAGATTCAGAAAGGCAAGTGGAGAGGATCTATGCTAGAATTTCCCAAGGTCAGTAATTGGGTTGAAGGCAACAACAGAACCCTGGAGACTAAAAAATATATATGTAATTAGGGTCCAAATTCCAGATCTACTAGATCAAAATATAGACAGTACAAGATAAGGCTCCCTAATTACTTAGCCATCCAGTGGTTCTAAGCTCCAGCCACCAGGGATACAGAGAAGACACATTGATCACATTGATTACCCCTTGGCTTACTTGTGTCAGAGATGAGGCTAAACAGGTTAAGTACTGAAGGTACATGCATCACATCTGTTGTAATGAAACAAAAACTCAAGCAAGGTTATTTTGACACATTTAGAGCTATTTATACTACTTATTGTGCCATGTGGTGATTAGACATAATGGTGAGCAAGTTCATCAGAGGGAGGTCTGTTGTTATCATTATAGAAACCAAGCATTAAGGGAGAAAGGTCAGCTCCGGGGAAAGGGAGCTATTGGTAAAGATTAGATGCTGCCCTGAAACCCCACAGAGGCACCAAGGTTTGCCACCTGCATTCTCACAAATCTGAAGTCAGGTGCATCTGCTGTGAAGTTGAACAGTGAGAACTGCATGGTATCAGGTACTTCAAGGCAAGCCCTCAAACAATATGGCAAATGACCGACATCTTCTGGCCCCTTCTTTTAAAGACTGGGCAGGAATTATAGGAGAAGAGAAGGTAATCATTGTGGGCATCAGGTCCTTCCATGCAAAAAATAAACTGGGGCATGGGATTTATGGGAATCCCATTTTATGCCTATGTTCAGCAGAAGCATCTCCCTGGTTTGATAGAATGGACCATTGTTTTCTGAACACAAGTTCCAGGGACATCTGCTCCCATCACCTGAAATGCAGTCACCTTGCATGATGGTTCATTTTCATTGTCAATGTGATTGGACTAAGAAACATCTAGGGCATTATTGAGGTGCATCTTTGAATGTGTCTATGAGAGCATCTCCAGAAAGAAAGAATAACAATCCTGAATTGGGCAGCACCATCTGGTAGGCTGGAGTCTCGGATTGAAATGGAAAAGGAAAGGGTCAGTTGAGAATTCCTCTTTTTTCTGCTTCCTGACCTGCCCTTCAACCACACTGAACCTGCACTTCAATCTAATACCTGACAGTCTTTCAAGACACAATACACAGTTAGTTACATTCCAGAATGCCTTTCCTCATCTCCCTCATTTGAATCTTAATAGAGACATGTACCACTTCAGGACATCAATTGCATCACCATGCATGTACCTATCTTTGTGCCTTAGCTGAGAAAATGGATCTCCTGTCTCCCTCTGCTCCAGCTGCTTACACAGAACCTGTCAAGAGATAGACTCTCAACAAACATTTATTTAAAGGAAACTCCCTAACTAGTAATCCATGTGCCTTAATGAGCAAACGTCTCTGTGGATTTGTGGACTGTAGTTTCACACCCCATGGTTTGCTTTTCTGAGTTTGCTTTCTAACATCCTAGTTGAGGGGCTCTAGGGTTATGGACCTCCTGACCGGGAGTGGGGCTGGAAAGTTAGCAATGGGGATCTTGCAGTTCAATGTCTGGACAGAGTCGGTCCATTTACACATGCTTTGAAAAGTGGATTAGTGTTGCGAGAATCCTAGGAAAGAGGAGACAAAAGCCAGAGGATCAGAGAAGGCTGTGAAAGGCGAGAAAGATACAGCTGGCTCTTGTTCTGCGAGGCCCTTGCTTTCAGCATTATCACTTCATGTCCCATGAAGAGTTAGGATGGAACGATGCCATCCTCCCCTTCACCCTAGCCCAAGTTCAGCTCCTGGACTATTTGGGTTAAGAAGGGAAAGACTTGTAGTCAGTAGTCTGAGCTCCTTGTCTGTGTTTCAGTCTCCCCCTCGGAGATGGAGATATGGTCAGTCTCAAGGGCATGGCCTGGCTTTGTGGTGTGGAACACATTATCTGAGGGAATGTCAACTTCCTGTACTGCAAGATGAAGGTAGTTATTTATTTTTGAAAGTCATGGTGGGGACCATACAGGAGCTTTAGAATATTTTTCTCCAGCAAGTCCAATGTCAGGACATGAGGAACACTTGAGTCCTTTGATTTATATGATTTATGTTATCCAACTGCATCCATGTCCTGAGCCCACATGTGTCACATAGTCGTAACCATTTATCTTCTTTCTCAGTACACAGAACTTTGCACCAATTAGAAGGCACTATGAAGGCATAAAGGCATTGAAGTTTGCTCTGAGAATTGCTCAAAGATCAAACCTTGCCAATCTGGACAGGAATAAGACCCAGTTTAGATGCATAGCTGTAAGACAGTCTAAGCAATAGCCCTGGGATATAATTACTCTGGAAAAATCTCTTCCTACTCTGTGAAATGTAAAGTTTGGGAAGACAGTATCCAACAGCATCCAGCCTCTGCACCTAGACAGCTTGATACAGTCTAAGACTGCACTTGACCTCAGATGACTAATGCAGCTGACACTGCCCATATGAAAAGATGCCTTAGTCAACGTTCTATGGCTATGAAGAGATGTCATGACCATAGTAACTCTTATAAAGGAAAACACTGGCCGGGTGGTGATGGCACACGCCTTTAATCCCAGCACTTGGGAGGCAGAGGCAGGTGGATTTCTGAGTTCGAGGCCAGCCTGGTCTACAGAGTGAGTTCCAGGACAGTGAGGGCTACATAGAGAAACCCTGTGTCAAAAAAAAAAAAAAAACAAAAAAACAAAAAACACTGAACTGTGGCTGACTTATAGTTTTGGAAATTTAATCCATTATCAGCATGGTGGGAAGCATGGCAGCATGCAGACAGACATGGTGTTGGAAAGGAGCTTAGATTTCCATATCTGGATCTGTGGGCCTGTCCCTCCCCCAGTGGCATACTTCCTCCAACAAGAACACATCTACTCCAACAAGGTCACACTTTCTAATCTTTCTAAGTAGTGCCATTTCCTGAAGACTAAGCATCCAAATATCTGAGCCTATGGGGGCAGTTCTTATTCAACCACCACAGGAGGATACTGGACTTTTGTTTCCACTTCATCATTTGACTTAGGATAGAGGAACAGTTTTGATGACTCACTCTCCTGGAGCCTTCAGCCTAGACAGATAGCTGGTTAGGCAAGCCATGCTGACTTCAGTGAGAAATGCCTCTTCTCCTTATTGGACAGTTAATTTGTGAGGTGGTCTGATTTAAAAGTTTTTTCATTAGAGAAAATTAATAGCAAACCAGACAGTGAAGTGTTCTCCACAGAAATTAGCAATATGAGATTCTATAGATAGGATTATGTTGTTAGGAGTGGGAACAGAAGATAACTCAGAAGGAAGCCAGGACAAGTCCAGGACCAATAATGACCATGAGTAAGTGACATTTCAGAGCAATCTAAAATTATAAATGAGGAAGAGATGAGAGTAGAGCAGGAGAATTGCTCCATGGCTTGGGAAATAGATCCAAAAGGGCAGATGTATAGAGTGGTAGCACACCAGTGAAGAGTCAGAGCCAGCTAAACTTGGTCTGGCCTTCTTATGAGGCTAGGTTAGAACCCTTCCTGGCATCCTTAAGACCTGACCCTGTGGTTGGGATTTCCAATCACGAATGTTGTGTCCTTCCTCTCAGCCATTTGTCCCTTCCCTTACACTTACTTGGTGTGACTTAAGAAAGCCTCCAGTCCTTTCCTCATACATCCCTATAACCCTAATTCTGGTACCCTGATACCCAATTCTAAACAGCAGTTTCCTTCCTTCATCCCAGGACCCAAGACCTCAATGGGTAAATGAGACAGGAGAGTGCTAAAACTCAAGGGAAATATTCAATGGTTCATTTAATTATACAGAAAGAACCCTAAGTCAGAGTCAGAGGAAGACCTTAAAGGCCACTGATAGCTCTTTCCTGAGTACCCTCCCCCATATCCAAGTGTCCTCCCATGCCTTCCAGATTCCACAGTTCTTCTCGAGGTGGCCAGTGGTCTCCACACCACTCACAACTCCTTGCCTTCCTTCTTTGTTGTAGGCAGTTCTTTTTTTTCCACTTAGATCAATAAAGAAGTTGATATTTTACAACTGTGGAAAACTAAGGGAAAATCAAACAGAGCCCCAACAGAAAAATAATGAAATGGAAAATAATGAAAAGGCCAACCAAGACACATTCTATTTGTCTAGTACACAGTCTTTATCCCAGGGCTCCTCGGGCCTCCTGCCTAGGTCACTTAAGGTTTAGTTTTGCATCCAGGTTGGGCCTTGCTCAGAATTCTCAGTGTCCTCTAGAATAGACTTGCTGACCTTTTTATTCCAGGGGGCCTCTCTCCACACTTTTGCTGGACTGCTCTATCATATACATATAGCCACATTCAGTCTCTGACACCAGACCTTCTGCTTCCATACCTCCCCTAGAATCTAGGTGACTGGTTCATTCACTGTCTTTCTCCAACAGAAGTGTTTCTAAGACTTTAAGAAATGTACACTTGGCCCTGAGCCAAGTCTGAATTTTCTAGTGGCCGCTGTGAAAGAAGGAGCCAAGCACCTACCCTGGAAACCACTGTTTCAGGTTCTCTGGTTTTCCCCCATTAGCACATAGAATCCCATTGAGACATCGCTGTCCTTCAGAGTTCACTGACAGTAGAACAGCTTTGGGAATCACTTGAAAAGGGAAAAGCATGATCCTAAACTTGTGTGAATGCTGGAATCTGTGTTTTCACCTGTTTTCGTGAGGCCTTTAAGTCAATGATGACAAAGAGGTTTCACCTCGAATGTCAGTCCTGATTGGCTACCTGCAGTGCTGTGGTAAAAAGCAGTAAGCCTCATCTGGGCTCAGTGGTAAAAATTCATGATAGACTAGAGATGTCTGGGAGCAGGATAGCTCCAGGGAGAGACAGCCTACATATGTGCCCTGTATTTACCATGCATGGCCTAAGCTGTTGTGAATGCCACTTGGCAGTATTGGGTTCTGCTGTCCTCAGAAACTCTGTTTCCCATCAGTCTCTTGCCATTTGAAGGAGCATGCCTCTTCTCCATCAGCATTCAAGACTCAGTTTTGCTGCTTCCATCCACAGGACTTTTGGCAAGCTACTTAGCCTCTTTGAGTCACTGTCACTGGGAAGTCACAGCTACGCATAGTACCTACTATATAGTTTCCTTTCATCATGAACAAAAGACATGCCACAAATGACTGAAGGGAATGGGAAGGATGTTAGAGAGTTTGCAGGGTTTTAAAGAAACTTCTGTCTACAGTGTCGAGGAAGACATGATGGCTGGAGCATGTAATGAAGAGAGCATGTGAGGGGGTATCCTCAAATTGTGGTGGGACAGAAAGTAGAGAGCAGCTGGGACCAGAGGTAGGACTTTAACCTTCATCTAAGCTTCTCTCCCAGTGACCTACTTCTACCTACTTCCTAAAGGTTCCAGAGCTTTGAGGATAGTGCCCATGGGAGACATTTAGGATTCAAATGGTAACACCTACATCATAAGATTTCCATATAAACTAATTGGCATGAGGCTTATAAAGCACCAGGCATACTACCTTACAAGCAGGCCTTTGTCAAGTGGCACTTGTTGTTGACTACTATTGATGTCAAAGTCTACAATCTATACTGTTGTGGACACCAGCTTCCTGTTCCTATGACCTGCCAAAGCAGCATCTTCCAGATGTCCCACGCTCTTCTTCAAATGCCACGAGACTGTGGCAGCTCTTACAGAGTCTGTGTTTACCTTGAAGTCCCATTATTCTCCGCTCTACTGTTAGACCTTTCAAATCCTCCCCCACTGGTTCCTCCCTTGTTAATGCGATTACACGTGGTGATTGTTTCATTAAGCGCCATTTCATAGAGTGTTTGGTAAATACCTGGCAGAATGTGAAAGCTAATTATCATCTTAATTGGTGAAGATGAACTGGTACATAATATGTGTGATTTAATTATCAGGGCAAGCCCTGTGAAGGTTAATGAGAAATGAAAACTCATGAGCAAAGGTTCTTAGGTTTCTGGGCAGGTAATTACTGCACTTTGGAGACAACAGAGCTGATCTCTATGACTTTAGCATTGTGGGATACTAACCTTTCTCTTTGCCCCATCAGAAGATTAGAGCTGCAAACTTACCAATACAAAGAATGGATCCATTTGCTTCTTAGTTTAAAGCAAAGCACTCTTTCCCTCTCTGTACATTTCTATCTCCTGCCTCAACTTCACTGAAGTACATATTAAACACTTTTAAGAGCTTTCTTTCTATTTCTTTCTCTCTTTTTCTTTTTTTTTATTTATTTTTTATTTTTTTATTTTTTATTTTTTTTTGGTTTTAAGAGACAGGCTTTCTCTGTGTATCCCTGGCTGTCCTGGAACTCACTTTGTAGACCAGGCTGGCCTCGAACTCAGAAATCCTCCTGTCTCTGCCTCCCAAGTGCTGGGATTAAAGGCGTGCGCCACCACCGCCCGGCAGCAGCTCTCTTTTTCTTTTCTTTCTTTTTTATGATTTAGGGCAGTTTTATCCTCCAAGGGTATCTGTTGTTTCCCCTGTGTAGTAAGAATCTTGGAAATTACTAATTCATTGTCTGTATGCTCATTGAACCTTAAATTCCTTCTTTTCAAAAGGCCTGGAATGTTCTTCTTCACATTGAGTCAGCCATGCCTCCTACCCTTGCTGTCTTGCCCCATTACTGAGCGCTCTTCTCCCTCTGCCTTGGACTTGTTCCATTCCAACACAAGATCCCAAAGTTTGCTTTAGAAATAACTCGCTAGTAAGCAACTATTGCTCTTCCAGAAGATTCTTCAACTGGACTCTTCGCCTTAACTGCAACTCTGCTCTCTTTGAGGCTGTTGCTTCCTCTGCAGGCTTCACATTGGGGTCTATTTTTCCTACTTCAACCCAGATCTCCATCAAGAACCAAGGATGGCATCCTCTACCCTCTCCAATATTATGCACAGACATCTTCCCTTCACTCTCAGGTTAGGGTAGCATCTTTCCCCCATGTGGGAAAACTCTGCTAATTAAGGTTGAAATCTATCATTGTTCCAATAGCCTTCTTCACAAGACACACACACACACACACACACACACACACACACACACACCTGTCTGTTGTCTCTGTTCCATTTGCCCTCGTGGACCAATATCAGCCAACGATTCCAGGGGTAGGAAGGGTCATGCCCCCATCTTTTCTTCCTACATCCCCTGGTAACATGCTCTCTTCAGTGGGTACTCTGTCCTACCTCTTGGTTGCCTTGGTGCACCCCTTGGTCCAGCTGTCATTTCAGTGCATGTCTATCCATTGCATGGACCACCTAGCTTACTTCTGGGCCTTCACCAGGATTTTCCTTAGCTTCTAGTTCATCTCTTATCAATTCTCTAACTACAGCCTGAATCTGCTGTAGCTCCTTCAGTCTCTTACTTCATCGTTCGTTACTGCTCAGTTACTTCTATCCTCACTCATCTTTGCCCTGGTCATCATCTCTTGTTCCCTGTGTCCTCCCCAGAGCCTCCACTTTCTTCCCTCACCATCTAGCTCATACCTTGTGGTTTATCATTTGAATTACTTACTTCCCTGCCAACATTTTATTCTCTTGCCATTCTGAGCTCTATTATTAACCCACAATTCTTACTTCCCTCCCCTCTTTGCTATGGTTCATTGCAGGCAGAGTACTTTTTTCCCTGCTTCATAGTGGTTGAGACTGAGATTTCCCTGTGACTTGTTCTGGATAGCAGTGTAGGCAATGGTGATAATGTGCTGGTCCTGAGCCAGGGCCTTAGAAGACCTCAGATATTTCTGGCCCTCCTTCTTCTGCCTTTACCAACACCAGGAAAAGAATGTATCTTTTGGAGCTTGAGGAGAATAGAATAGACTCATACACACAAAGCTGCAATGTAATACAGGACCACACAGATAGCCTATAGACACATGAGCTCAAGAAGTATTTAATATTACTTTAAACTACTGAGATTGGAAACAGTTTATTACATGACATCATTGCTTCTGTAACTAATAAAGTCTCAGGGATCTAATTCCTCCTTTCAGACCTTCCCATCAACATTTAAACATGTATATCTCTCCCATCTTACAAAACAAGCCTAATTCCACCCCACCCCAAGCCCTCTCCATGGCCATTTCTACCTACCACCATCTCTCTGTTCTCCTGGGTGAGACCTGTCTTTTCTTACTGTCTTCCAGACTCATCTATCTTTCTTGCCTCACCTTCCTGGAGTCTGACTGTGTTCCCCACTTCCTTGAACCTGCTCTTCCCAGGATTTATCCAACCAATACTCACCAATTACCTGCTTCATGCTTTTAGGATACAAATAAAAGATCACTGGGAGGATCCCTGACAGCCTGCTGAAGCATTTAAACAAGAGAATACCCATTGTGCTAAGAGTTACACAGGAGTAAAAAGGATATTCAGGAGAGTACACAAAACCCATATCCACAGGTCAGGTCAGGGCATTTTCTTTATCTAGAGGCACCAAGTTTGACAGAAGAACATAGCAGGCAAAAACAATGGCATTAAGGTGCACTTTCCAACTACTTAGGAGAAAGAATTTTTCCCTTAATGACACAAATCCTATCATTCCTAGGCTTAAAATTCTTCATTTTTTATCTCTGTGTTTTTGTCTGAATATCTATGTGAGAGAAGGTCTTTGTTGGTCATTTTATCCTCACTGGGCTTATCATATTTGATAACATTAAAGGACAAAATGGTAACAAAATTCTCATGGATTAAACATTAGAAGCACTAAGCAGTGTTCCTCGCTAAATTCCTTGGCACAGTATTATTGATAATTAAGCACTAGAGTAAAAACTGGTATTTGTTTCATGCCTAGCAGAATGTCATATGCAGAACTGGTGCTTCATAGATGCTCATTAAATGCTTATTGAATGTATACGGTGGTCAGTAAGTCAAGCTCTTAGGATTCTATGTAATCCTACATCTTCCATTCCAGCCTCAGAGAACAGAAACTGATGTTCTGAAAAGGTGTGAAAATTTTATAAGATCACCCCATTAATCAGCACTGATGTCATCACACTTTAAGCCTCCTGTGGGGAATTCTATGGGTTTTTCAGAGTAAATTGAATCAAGATACACACAAACTGCAGCCCTGAAGAATCCCTACATGGATGAAACATGAGCTGGACCAGAGATATAGTGTCAGTTAGATAAACCAAACGTTGTTCAGAAAGGGAATTGATGGCAAAGGGACCAACAGCAACCAAGGATCAGAAATAGTGATAACAGACAGATTGATGGGCAAAGGTCCACATTGTTATGAAAGACCATAACCAAAAGTCAGACTGAACTCAAGCTCCAAATAACTGGTAACTGAGTCTCAAATTGACTTTGATTACAAAACATCTAGAGCAAAAGAAAAATATATTAACATACACAGAAATGTTACCAGGCAGAGGAAAGGATACCATCATCTTCCCCTCTCAAGTTCCTATAAGACGGGGGTGTACATTCTTAACAGCAGACATGCATAAGCAATTCCCAGATAGAGTCACATTACTAAGATCAGAGACCCATTTCTTAGGCAAAACTGTAAGCCACTGGAATTTCTAAAGCCTTGAATGAGTTTTGGCATAACCATCAGTTAAATCTGCTTGCAAACCTTAGTGGACCAAGAAGTATCTGCATGAAGCAAGTGGGTCATGGAAGCTTGTAAGAGCCATCGTGAGAGTGGGCTATGGGAAACTGGTACTTCCTGAAGTCTAGCCACTGCTCTATGTGGTAGGGCATAGCATCAGGTTTTTTTGTAGGACAGGAACACAGTTTTTGTGACCATTCAGAGTTTAGTGAGGCCCATAATGTTGATTGTATTTACATCTATGTCCATTGTATTTACATCAACTTTGCATAATTTCCTTCTTGCATCACAGAGAGATTTTCCTGGCACCAAGACTAGGAGCCTAAATTTCAGTGTTTATACTTCCTGGGAAATTTCACTTCTTCTTTTTAACCTGCATACAAATAAAGTTTAGGAGAAACTACAGCTGGATTAAAAAATAAGGAACAAATTTCTGGGTCATCCCAGCAGACTTGGATACCCACAGTTAACTGTCTGATATGTAATTCCCTGGGATCTTGGCATAATTTCTAAAATAAAACTTAGAGCGTACTGTGCATATAATTTTACATCCTGATTTTTATTTGACAGTGTGCACTGAACATCTTCCCATGTCTATAAATCATCCCAATGTCTCGTAGTTATAGCCGAGCAATGTTCTATTTTACTGGTTTTGTTAGTGATAATCTACCATCTGACATCTAAGCTGTCATCAACTTTCAGATGTCATAACAGTAAATGATCCTTCAGTGGACCCCCTCCTTCAGTGGACCCCCTCATGCATTCTGGACTATCCCCTCGAGTCTTTCCCTCCCTTTCTACTCTCTCCTCTTTATCTCTTAGCTTCCCTCCCATGCTCCATCATCTTTGTGTCCAAACCAAACCTCCTAGGTCCTCTTAAACACACCACACTCTCTGCCTCTGTGCTCTAGGACCTGCTCTGCTCACTTCTTGGAAAGTTCTCCCACCACATTGCAATCCCTTCCTCACCGTCGCACAGTCTTCATCCTCTTAAAGAAGTTGTTCTCAGCCTGTGGACCACAACCCTTTTGACAAACCTCTCCAGAAGTATTTATAATATGAGTCATGACAGTAATAAAATTACAGCAGTGAAGTAGCAATGAAATGAGTTTTATGGTCACCACAACATGAATTATTAAAGCATTAAAGGGTCTCAGCATTAAGAAGGTTGAGAATCACTGCCTTAAAGCAAATTTCACGGGTAGTAGTATCCCTTTCTTCTCCTTTCAATGATCTATAAAGGTCCATCAAAGAAGGGGTAATGTCTGCCTATTAGATAAGATCAGTCTACTGGAAACAATGCCAACACATAAACAGTACTCCATCAACATTCTGTGAATAAATTCCTTAGGAAAGGAATACTAAATTAAAGGTCTGCATTTGTCAAAGCTAGCAAGAAATGTGGCCCAACTGTCCCCCTGCAAAGCCTCTCACTGACTGGCTTCTGCTCTGACAGAGGGAAAGATTACACATTGCTTGATGCATGTGAAAATTCAAGATTCTCTTCTTGCCATGGCATTGTCTAGGGACCCTGACTAGAATAGCATACAGTGGTTCATGGAGGAGTCTCAGCACAGTAGGGTGCAGACATAAAAGTTCGTGTTTCCCAAGCTTGGCTTTCTGCTGTGTTCTGTTGAATTCCCCCTTTCCCATCACTTACTGATATTTTGGGGGGGAAAAGAATGTTTCTGTCACTTTCAGTTATTAAAAACTCAGTCTAGTTAGTTTCAGACTCAAACTTTGTGTTTATTTCAAAGCTCTTACCTCCCCACTGCCATCTCAAGTCCCAGGAAGACTGGGGCTCTAGGGACCCAAGGTGGGAGTTGTGTGTCTTCTCTTATCACTCTTCTCATCCTCTTTCTTCTGTGTCTAGCTCTTCTAGACTTGGGAGCAGGAAAAAGGATGGGGAGATGACAGGCATCTCAGCCCAGAGAGGAGCAGAAGTCATGAGAGGTCTTCTTCAATCTTGATCTTGTTAGATCTGATTCTGTGGGAAGTCAGTAGTCAGTGAAGGTATGGCAGTCTCCATGTGGACTGTAGGGTTCTTAATTGGAGGAATGTTCAACTCAACCAGGTTTTCCTTTCATATAAGGATCCACTCAGAAAAGGGTAAAGTCTCCACCAACATGGGCTATGGCCCTGCCATCTCTGAGAAATCTCACCACTTGCTCTAGCAGCCAGCCTGATAGTTCCCTGTCTTGACCCTTTCTCATCCCTCATCCCTTTAAGTCAATCCACATGAAAGGTGTTACTCTTCCTCTTTACCCTTCGAAGATCAAAGGGGGAGCAGGTTGGAGGCAACCCCAGTTCTTCCATAGGCCCTGGTTTTGAAGCTATTACCTCAAAATAAAGCACTCCTTCCTGAAGGGAATGGGGAGGCACACAAGACTCAGGAAGAAAACAAAACTAACTAGGCTCAGGGAGCTCCTGAAAATTACAAAATTTACAAGGCCCCTCCCCCAAGGTTATATTAGCAGCAACAATGGCTAGGAAGGGGAGATTTAGGCTGAGATACCTACAAGTTGTCTAGGAAGCTCTAAAAATACAGCTTTATGACTCATTGCCCATGCCGGGGTTGGCTTTTGAGTGATATAACTGCTTTTGAGTCATCCACATTCTTAGAAGTAACTCCTTACTTAAACTCCTGAAGGTGACCCAAATACACTTGTGATGGTTTCTTTGGCCTTTGGCACTCTATATAAGGCGAATATGTATTTGTTCATGTCTCAGAAATCCTACACAGCATCTTCTTCCTCTGATCAGGCCTTTTGCAGAAATCTCTATACCACAAGTCACCACTGGTCTCTGGTCATGTATGTCTCCCAGGGGAGATAACGGACAAGATACTGCACGGGTAACCATTCTGCAGCCATCTCACCACACCATTTCCCATCCCCACCTTATACAAATGAGAATAAAGGGACAGAGATCAGAATAGAGGGCAGGGAGAAGGTGGCAGATCGGTCAGTCCTGCAACCTGGGACTTGCAAACTGCAGTACTAGGATGTGTTGGCTCTGCAACTCAGTGTATCTAATTGGAATACAGGATTCACTTGTGCTTCTCCTATGGCTTGATCTGGGTCTTGGCTATAATTCTGAGACCAGAAAAAAAATCCTCATCATTTTGCTAAAGATGTGCCCATCCTAGTCCACAACAATATTTATGTAATTGTTGCAGAAATCGATTGCATATGGCTATTCTTGAAGCGAGACTGGAACAAAAGTGCAGGTGAGATCAGGCAATTTGTGATTAAAGGAAAAATGCCCACATAAAGGAAGAAAGGGTGCGCCCAGGATTCTGCAAGGGGAGGATGAAGAAGGCGTGGCTCTTCTGTCTCCAGGAGCCTAGAAGCTCAGGAAGCTCTTGTTCGGTCTTATCTGCCATTAGGGACATCACAGGTAAAACAGAGCTGGAGAAGAATCCCCCTAGTGAAATCTTGAACCAAGTTTGGCCTCTGATGCAAATGCCACATCTGATTGATTGGAGGAGACTCTGGCTGAAGTCCCTGCCTTCCCACTGTCAACAAATGTAATAGTCCATTCCGTCACTTCCAGCACCTGAGCTTTTAAAGTTGATTGAGTAGATGCAGAAGAAGTGGTGACTGGGAGGATGAATGGCAGGAATTCTTCCAGCTTCCTACCCATTGGAAAAGAAATCTGGGTCAGGAGTTCAATGAATCATTCACAATGACAGGGCCCTCTCTTCCTTTCCAGGTGGTCTGTGGAAGTCAGATGCTCACTGTGGTAATTAAGATCATAATGTTAGTAGCCTTGGGACTCATTAATCTTGACTTGGGTGGCACTGATTTCTTGTTTAGTAATTGGCTTACCAGAGCCCTTGATGGCATAATCTATCCATTTACATAATTAAGACATGAGTCTTAAACTTGGATAGTAGTCAGAGCACTGGAGACTGGACACCAAGGGCAACAGGTGCATGACAGCTTGGAGTCCCAGCACCACTGACGCCAGCTGATGCCATTATCTCTGTGACTTCAGTAAGCTGAGAACTTCTCTTCAGACGCTTATTTTTGAAGGCTGATGCCAAAGAGATTGATCCACTAACATTGGACTTGCAGAGAGGCTCTGGTGGTTTTAAATATCTTCACAGTTTCATTCTTGTTCCTTCAAAGAATAAAGCACAGCTCTCTCTCTCCTTCCCTTCAGTATGGACCAGAGTCAATAAATCAGCAACAGTGCACTTTCTCTCCCTTTCTTTCCCTCTTTCCTCCCCTCTCTCTCTTTCCTCCTTCCCTTCTTTCCTCCCTCCTTCCCCCTCCCCTCCTCTTCTCCCTCTCCATTTATTCTGAGGGAAGTATGTGTGCTGAGTTATTCAAGCAGCTCATTAAAAACTGACACTAGGGAGAAACTGATGCCTTTTACCAACTGACAGCATACACTGGCCAGCCACATTATGAGTCCTCCAGCCCCCACCAAGCTTTTCAAATGACTGAAGCCAAGCAACCAACTCTATGAGACCCCAAGAAAGAACCTGACAGCCAAATTCCTGACTGTGAGATAGTAAATGTTTATTAAGACAAATGTTTTGAAAACTGGTTTATTACATATATAAATCATGCACAATGAAGGGTTTCAATATGACATTTTTATTCACGTACATAATATATTGCGATCATAGTTGACCTCTGATATTCTCTCTCTTGTCCTCCTCACACTTTTGCTGATCCTCTTTCTTTAACTAACTTGCTCCTTCTTTAATGTCTTATTTATGAACCAATGAACTTTATGAAGGCTGCTCCCAGGAGCATGGGTAAGAATTTGTTTGCAGGAGCATAAGTGCCTTATCAGTAGCTACACAAGAGAGGAAAGTGTCTCTCTCCTCCACCAACCATTAGCTGCATATAAATTGTCAGGTAGGACTGGATCCCACGAAACCATTCCCACACCACAGCAGGACACTGATGGGTGCAATGGCGTACAGGCTTTGCGCAAGTTAATCACAGTTTCTGTGAATTCAGCAGTGTAACAGGCTTGCCTTGCCAAGAAAGCAGCATTCTATACTCCTTCCTGTTCTTCCTCTGGCTCTTACACTCCTTCTGTCCCATCTTCTGAAGTGGTTCCTGAGCCTTGGAGGAAATTATAGGTGAGCCACTTATAGCTGAGTATGTAAAAGTCATTCTTCTAATTACTTTAACTAGTTGTGAGTATCTGCAGGTATTTTTGCCCACTCTAAAAAGGATTTTTGCTAAACAAAGCAGACAAATATTCTATGATCCTAAGCATGGTTATTTAAAAGGCAACTTGGTAGGCACATCATGTCTCTGCTTGGCAAATAATGACAGTTTCCTCACTAGAGCCTATGATCTCCCTCGCCATGGTCTTTTGACTAGAGAGAATTCTCTTCTGTGCATCAGGCCTCAAAGCCAATGAGAACATGGTTGGTTACCCTATAACAGACTTATCTTTGTGCCATCACCAGGCACACCTTGCCTGGATGATCAGAATTTCTGCACACAGGATCCACAGTTAAATAAAACTATCAACAACAGTTCTCCTAAGCAGCCTATGTAGCATCTTCTAATACTTTGAGGTCTAGACAGCAGGAAGGAAACTCCCAGACCAGTTCCAGCACGATTTCTCTGTGTCCTGAAACCATGGTACAACACCAAGTTTTGCAGTAACTTATTACATGCAATAAATAAAACATGAGACATTAGGGTTTTTTTTTCAATGATGTTTTTAATAAATATTTTAAAATTAATTTTTATTAATTTATGTATATGCATGAATGGTCCGCATGTATGTATATGTACCACATATGTGCCTGGTAACCCACAGAGATGAGAAGAGGGTGTCTAATCCACTGGGAGTGGAGTTATAGACAGTTGTGAGCACTATGTGGGTGCTGGAAATTGAACTCAGGTTCTCTGCAAGAGCAGCCAATGCCCTTAACCACTGAGCCATCTCGTCATGTAATACTCACGTGTATTTTTTAATTAATGTATTTATTTACTTTACATCCCGATTGCAGCTTCCCCTCCCTCCTCTCCTTCCAGTCCCTCCCTCTTACCTTCCATCACCCCTCCTTTTCTCCTCAAAGAAGGGAAGGTCGATAGTGGATAGCAACCAGACTTGACATATCAAGTAGGACCACATGCACCTTCTTCTATTGATCCTAGACAAGGTAGCCAAGTTAGGGGAGAGGGGTTCATAGGCAAGAAACAGAGTCAGAGAAAGCCCCTGCTCCAGTTGTTAGGGGGTCCCACATGAAGACTAAGCTGGACATCTGTTACATATGTGTACTGGATCTAGGGCCACCCCATGCATGCTCTTTGGTTGGCGGTTCAGTCTCCGTAAGCCCTTAAGGGCCAAGTTAACTGATTCTATTGGCTTTATTCTGGTATCCTTGACCCCTGTGGCTCCCTCAATCCTTCTTCCCCTCTTCTTCAGGATTCTCCAAGCTCCACCTAATATTTGGCTGTGAGTATCTGTAGCTATTTCCATTAGCTGTGGAGTGAAGCCTCTCAGAGGAGAGTTATGCTAGGTTCCTGTTTGCAAGTATAGTAGAATATCATTAACAGTGTCAGGGGTGGGCTCTCTCTCTCATGCCATGGGTCTCAAGTTGGTTGTCCATTTCCTCAATTTTTGCTCCATCTTAATCACCGCACATCTTGTAGGCAGAGCAAATTGTGGTCTGAAAGTTTTGTGGGTGAGTTGGTTCCAATAGAGAGTCTAGCCTGGTTACAGGAGATGGCTGATTGAGGTTCCATATCTACTATTGCTAGGAGTTCTAGCTCAGATTACCTTCATAGGTTTCTGGGGGTTTCCCTTGTCCTAGGTTTCAAGTTCATCCCAAAGATGCCTCTTCCACCAGTTTCAGGTCTGTTTCCCAGTTCTCTCTCCCTCCATCATCCTCACACTTAATCCTCACCATTTTCCCCCCTACCCCATCACCCATCCAGTTCCCACACTCCACCCACCTCCATGTCTATTTTATTTCCCCTTATCAGTGGAATTCAAGCATCCTCCTTTGGGCTTTTCCTGTTTCTTAGCTTCTTTGGGTCTGTGGATTGTTGCTTGGTTATCTTGTACTTCATGACTAATATGTACAGGTAAGTATATACCATGTATGTCTTTCTGTGTCTGGGTCACCTCACTCAGGATGATAGTTTCTAGTTCCACCCATTTGCCTGCAAAATTCATGATGAACTTCTTTTTAATAGCTGAGTTGTATTTCATTGTGTAAATGTACCATGTTTTTTGGGGGTTTTTTTTGTTTGTTTTTTGTCTTTTTTTGTTTGTTTGTTTTTCCAAACAGGGTTTCTCTGTATAGCCCTAGCTGTCCTGGAACTCACTTTGTAGACCAGGCTGTCCTCAAACTCATAAATCCACCTCCCTCTGCCTCCCAAGTGCTGGAATTAAAGGTGTGCACCACCAGTGCCCGGCTGTACCACGTTTTCTTTATCCATTCTTCAGTTGAGGGACATATAGGTTGTTTCTAGTTTCTGACTATTATGAATAAAGATGCTACGAATATAGTTGAGCAAGTGTCCTTGTGGTATGGTGGTACATTTGGGGATATATGCCAAGGAGTAGTATAGCTAGGTCTTGAGGTAGAACTATTCCCACTTTTCTGAGAAACTACCAAATTGATTTCTAGAGTGGTTGTACAAGTTAGCCTTCCCACCAGCAATGAAGGGATGTTCCACTTGCCGCACATCCTTGACAACATAGGAGCTGTCAGTTGAGGTTTTGATCTTAGCCATTCTGAGGTATTGCATTGAATCTTCAGTTTGCTTTTGGTAAGATGTTCATTTTTATGATGCTAATCCTACCAATCCATAACCATGGGAGATCTTTCCATCTTCTGATACTTTCCTCAATTTCTTTCTTCAGAAACTTGAAGCTATTCTCATACAAGTCTTTCACTTGCTTGGTTAGAGTTACACCAAGATATTTTATATTATTTATAAAGGGTGTTCTTTCCCTAATTTCTTCCTCATCCCGATTATCGTTTGTATAAAGGAGGGCTACTGATTTTTTTTTTTTTTAGTTTATCCTGTATCCAGTCATTTTCCTGAAGGTGTTTATCAGCTGTAGGAGTTCTCTGGTAGAATTTGTGGGAAGAGGAGCTCACTTAAGTATACTATCATATCATCTGCAAATAGCAATACTGTGACTTCTTCCTTTTCAATCAGTATTGCTTTTAGTTGTCTCCTTTAGTTGTCATATTGCTCTAACTAGAACTTCTAGTACTATGTTGAATAGATAGGGGGAGAGTATGCAGCCTTGTCTCATCCTGGATTTTCATGGAATTGTTTTGAGTTTCTCTCCATTTAATTTGATGTTGGCTATTAACTTGCTATATATTGCTTTTATTATGTTTAGGCATGCACCTTGTATCCCTGATCTCTCCAAGACTTTTATGATAAAAGGGTGTTGGATTTTGTTAATGGTTTTTTTCAGCATAGTGAGATGATTGTGTAGGGTTTTTTTCTTTCAGTCTGATTATTTGGTGGATTACATTGGTGAATTTCCATATGTCAAATCATCTCTGCATCCCTGGGATGAAGGTTGTTTGATCATAGCAGACAATGTTTTTGATGTGTTCTTGGATTCAGGGTACAAATATTTTATTGAGCAGTTTTTGAATAAATGTTCATAAGGGAAATTGGTCTGAATTTCTCTTTGTTGAGTCTTCGTGTGGTTTAGGTATCAGGGTGACTGTGGCCTCAGAGAATTAGTTTGGCAGTGTTCTTTCTGTTTCTATTTTGTAGAATAGTTAGAGGAATATTGGTACTGCCTCTTCTTTGAAAGTCCGATAGAATTCTGCATTAAAATCATCTGGCCCTGAGCTTCTTTTGATAGGGCAACTTTTAATGACTACTTCGATTTCTTAGGGATTATAGGTCTATTTAAATTGTTCACTTGATCTTGATTTAACTTTCGTAAGTGATATTTATCAAGAAAATAATCCTTATATGATTCCTTGGTGTCTGCTGTTATGTCTCCTTTACATTTCTGATTTTACTAATTTGGATTTTCTCTCTCTCTCTCTCTCTCTCTCTCTCTCTCTCTCTCTGCCTTTTAGTTAGTTTGGCTAATGGTTTTTCTATTTTGCTGATTTTTCTCCAAGAACCAGCTTTTGGTTTGTTGATTCTTTGTATTGTTCTCTTTGTTTCTAATTTATTGATTTCAGCCCTGACTTTGATTATTTCCTGCCATCTATTCCTCTCAGGTGTGTTTGCTTCTTTTTGTTCTAGAGCTTTCAGGTGTGCTCTTAAGTTGCTAGTGTGAGATCTCTCCAATTTCTTTATGAAGGCAGTTAGTGCTCTGAACTTTTCTCTTAGCACTGCTTTCATTGTATCCCATAAGTTTGAGTGTGCTGTGTCTTCATTTTCATTGAATTCTAGAAAGTCTTTAATTTCTTTATTTCTTCCCTGACCCAGTAATCATTAAATAGAGAGTTACTCAGTTTCCATGAATTTGTAGGCTTTCTGTTGTTTTTGTTTTTGTTGAAGTTCAGCTTTAATCTATAGTGGTCTGGTAAGATACAAGGTGTTATTTCAATTTTCTTGTATCTGTTAAGACTTGTTTTGTGTCAGTTTTGGAGTAGGTTCTATGAGGTGCTGAGAAGAAGGTATATGCTTTTGTGTTTGGGTGAAATATTCTGTATATATCTATTAGATCCATTTGATGCATAATGTCTGTTCATTTCATTATTTCTTTGTTTAGTTTCTGTCTCAGTGACCTGTCCACTGGTGAGAACCCTATTAATGTGTAGGGTTCTATGTGTGATCTAAGCTTTAGTAATATTTCTTTTACAAATGTAGGTATCCTTGCATTTGGGGCATAGATGTTCAGAATTGAGATGTCATAAAGAAATTGGAGAAATCTCATACTAGCAACTGTATTAGGATATCCAGGGCTTGCTATAGCAGTATAGCTGGACTCTGGTGGCACCACATTGCCCTGGTTCTTGTTGGTTGTGTTCTAAGGCTGGCCTTTAGCCATTTAGATGTCCCTGGTGTAGGCAGACCATCAGGAATGCAGGCAGAGTTGTGGGCCAGAAAAGAGACCAGGGGACAGGGTGCACGTTACTGCTGTTGGATGTGCTTTAGTGGGACTTAAAAGGCAGGAAACTGGTGGGGAGGGGTTTTACCTGGTAGTTTCTGGTGTCAGCAGACTTCCTGGAATGTAGGCAGAGCTGTGGGATGGACCTCAAGGGATGGAGTGCGGTTCACCTCTGCTGGACAGGCCCCAGGGGAACTCGGCAGGCCGGGCATTTAGCAGGGATGGGTCTAATTGGATGTTCCTGCTGCCTGCATGCCTCCAAGAATTCAGACAGTGTTCTGGGCTAGAAATGGAGTACAGAGGACAGGGTGCAGTTTGCTGATGCTTGGGTGTGCCGAAGGTGACCTCGTAGGCAAAAGGCCTGGAGCAGAGTCCTACCTGGTTGTTCCAGACGTTGGCAGACCTGGCTGTCCTTGGTGCCAGCAGGCCTCTTGGAATGGAGCCACAAGTATTTTTTTTTTAAAGCTCATTGTAGTATCCTCTCTAATAGTATAAAAGAAAGCAATAGGCATTGCATGGAAAAGCTAAATAATTTCATCTAAACATTACATAAGTTAAATTTGCATTAAGAACCCACAAAATTTCAAAATCAGATGATTTAATTAGTAGGTGTCTTAGGATTTCTATTGCAATGATTTAAGAAAAGAAGAAGAAGAAGAAAAGAAACACCATGACTGAAGCTTCATTGTACAGTTTATAGTTCATCATCCAGGGAACTCAGGGTAGGAATCCAAGGCAGGGACCTGTAAGTAGGATCTGATGCTGCTTACCGGCTTGGTCCTCACAGGTTGCTCAGAGTGCCTTTTTATACTGCCTAGAACCAGCAGCCCAGGGATGACATTGGCCACAGTGAGCTTGGCCCTCCCACTTCAATCATCAGTTAAGAAAATGGACCACAGGTTAGCCTACAGGCCAATCTGGTGTGGATACTATTTCCACAATCAAGGTTCCCTATCAAGTTGACATAAAACGAGACAACACAGTAAGTTTACCAACAATTTATGAGGAAAAATATATAAATCTTTATATAAACAATCCTGAGGAAGAAACAAGAGTGGGGGAGAAGAATTTCCAAGTTAAGCATAACATTGATTTCAAAAGTTGACGGAAATAATTTTTAAAAGGAAATTATACATAATCATGATTCATCAGCATAATTCAAAACATCTTAAGCAACATTTTAGAAGCAGCACTAGGGGCTGAGATGGCTCAGCAGGTGAAGCATCTGCTACCAAGCCTGAGTTTGATCCCTGGAAGCCACATGGTAGAAGGAGAGAACTGACTCGTGTAATTGTCTTCTATTGTCCATTTGTGGTGCTCCCTATAAATACAGCACAAAAGTGCAAGGTTGATTCAAAATTGTTAAAGACAAAAATCAAAGTAGCTTACTTTACAAAAAAGTGATGAGGATGGAGTGGTCTAGGGTCTCTCACTCTCTGCGTCATGTATCCATCAACTCACAGCCCACTTATGGCACAGGAAAGAAGAGACAGAAAGAGCATAAGAACCAGAGGAATAGAAGGCACCAAGAAAATCCACGTGATCAAAGTTCGTATGAACCGAGCGGCACAGAGGCCATCTGCATATATTCTATGGCTTCCAGGCTTGTGTTTATAAGGGATTCCTGGGTGTGGGAATGAGTGGGTCTCTGATTCTTGTGCTTTCCCTTGAATTCTTTTCCTTCTGTTTGTCTTGCCCAATTCCAATGTGTCAGGTTTTGTTTTTATTGTATCTAATCTTTTCTGTTTTATTTAATTTTATTTCAATATGATTCCTTAGAAGCCTGTCTGCTTTCAAAGGAGAGACAGAAAGGGAGTGGACCTGGATAGAAGCAGAGGATAGATGAACTAGGAGGTGTGCAGAAAGGGGAAACTGTAATCAGGTTATAGTATAAGAGGGGAAAATCTAAATCTGCTTTCAAAGAAAAAGAGACCACAAACTTGAGAAAGAGCTGGGGATAACATGAAAGAGACAAGAGGAAGGAAAAGGAGGGGTGAGAGATATTGTAATCGTCTTTTAGTTAAATAATTTTTTTTAAAGAAAGCCATTGAGGGAAAATGCTGGAGAGAAAAACACATTATCGCAATGTAGGAAATTATCGCTTGACAAAAGGCAATATTTATTGATAATTTTAAAGAATGATTTACCTCGAAAGAAGCAGAAAAGGTGCTTTCTTAACACTGAAGAGAAATGTTAGAAAATAGAAACAGATGTTTCATACCAATGCCTGTAGCCTAACATTGTACTGCACATCTTATCTAGTGCATTAAGGCAAGAAAAGTAAAAGTACAAAGACTACAAATGGAAAAATGAGTTTGTCACTGTTCACTGACAAAACAATTAGGCATCTAGAAATTATGAGAGCGTTTACAATTAAACTATGATCATTAATAAAAGATTAGCCAGTTTGTTACATACAAAAATTGGTATTTTTTGCAAAATAAAGGTATTTTTTGCATACCAGCTCAAACAGAAAATCAAATTTATGAATTATATATTTCATATGAGCATCAAAAACTGCCAGTATCTAGCAAGACAGCTGTCTTCAACTCTGACAGACATTAAAGGGTTTTGCTAAAAGAGAAAACAAGACTTCTGGGGATGCATGGTATACGAGATGCTACCTTCATGTGGCACAGTGGATGAGAAAGGGCAGGATAATGAGCAATAAGTTCTGCTCCAAAGGGAAAATGACAAGAGCTCTGGGAATGATCAAAGGGATGACAGGAAATGTGGCAACCATAGAGAAACAGCAAAGATGGAGATAGTGGACAAGGTCGATATGGTGTCAGTCATGGCCCTTCAGTGTGGGGATGAGTGGGCAAGAAGTTTCATCCAAGAGGTAAGCTACACAGTTTTAGTTAAAAAGAACCTGGGAATCCTGCCCATAAACCAAGTCAACAGTTCTCAGAGCACTGGGCCAGCAGTCGAGAAGACGTTCATTTTGTCAGTCGCTATATTTTGGAGGTCTCCATTCAGAAGCCATCTTGAGAAGATACCTAGTGCTCAAGACTGAGCTACACTGAAAGCCTGATGACAAGTCACAAGTCAAGGGTACTGAAGTCAACCAACCATCAGCCCAGAGTGGACACAGGTGTGGGAGGCAGTCTGGAAGATGTGGTTTGTAGCCCCATTCTCTGTAGCAAACCACTGACACCAACACTTGGAAATAGCTGTGGGATCTGGCAGCACTGACCCTGAGGTCAGTGGGTAGCTCACATTTTGGAACCACCACTCTGTCACACATTTGATTGCCATCAGATGGAAACACTGAAATGTCAGTATCCTCCTTGACTTCTACAGCTCAGTTCTCCAGCAGGGTGTTGCTGCTGAGTATGTTTGGAAAGCGCAGACACTGGTCCTCTAGTACAGACAGATCTCAGTGAAGTTTCTCCTTCTACTCCTCAATGCACTCAGGAGACAACCCTTAGGCAGACCCCTGGCTATCTCAGGCAATGCAAGCTGGGGAGTCTCTAAGTCTCTGCTTAGCCCACAGACTGCAAAACTGAGTGTAGCCAGGCAAGGATACCAGGACACAAAGAAAAGAGGCTCCTCAGAGGGAAAATGTTCTAAAGAACATCTGACACTTGACTGATCGAACGACCACACAATCTGCCATGCTCCAAATTCTATTCCCTCTTTTTCTTTCAAATTGTGCTTTTTAAGAGTATTTTGGAAAGAGTTTTGAAGTTTTTGTCTTTGTTGCTTTGCATTAATTGAATTCTGCATGACCATGTTCTTTGTTGTTGATCGGCCCTGTTTGTCTCCTCCACTTTACACTACTCTTCCTCATTCCTCCTTTGCCCATCCTTTTACTTAACTTTGCTTTGTGCTTCTTTTTCACCTTTGCCTGTCCCCTTGATTCCCTCCTGTTATTTTGTCTGTTTATTAGTTTTTGCTTTTACCCTAAGAAAATTTTAACTCCATAGCACATTCTACACTATTTTTCATGTTCTTTTTTAATAGTCATTGGTGATATATTACTCTGTTTTAGTTGATTTTTTTGGTGTATCCCTATTTCTTCTCTGGCTTGGTGTGATTGCTGCTACAGCAGTTTTCTGGCTGAGTGGTGCTGGAGATGGGGCCATCAACAGAAAGCTGTTCACTAAGAAAATCCCCCAGATAAACCTGAAAGAGATAATCAGCCAATAGATGTGCAAATTCAACAGAGAAACATAGGAAAAATAAAAAATCAAGGCAACGTGGTACCTTCAAAAGATTACCACTCAATTACCAAATCCAAGGATACTGAAATGGTTGAAATGCCAGACAGAAAATTCAAATGTCTACTTGTAAACATGATCAGTGGCTTCAAGTAGAAAACAAACAAACGAGTAAATGAAGTACGGAAATTAGTTCAGGATGTGAACAAGGAAGTCAACATCATCGAAGAGAAATTCAGCAACCTGAATGAGAAATTCAGCAAGAAAATTAGACTCTTCTCAGCCATATTGTCTCCACCATGGATGGGAATGACACATAGTCCATCAAGCTGGCTAGGGCAACCAAAGTACTGAGCAGGACCAGCTCAAAGGGACAATGTGTGCAGGTGCACATGGACGTTAGGGATGACACCAGCTGCTCCATCATCCAAAACATGAAAAGCCCTGTGTGAGAGGGTGATGAGCTCACTGTGTTGGAGTCAGAAAGGCGGGGTTGGTGGCTCTGCTGATCTTGCTGTTGGGTCTGCGATATTTACTACTTGGCTCACGGGATGATATACAACTGTGAAATACATCATTTGTGTCGTATGGTTACAAAAAAAGAAAAAAATAACATTTCAACACATACAGAGAGAGGAGAGAGAGATGGTGGAAATGATTAAACAATGAGTCAAACATCAGGTGGAAGCATCACTAAAATACTAGATCAAGCAGGAGAAAGAGCATTAGAGATGAAAAATGAGGTCTAGGAAATGTTATACTCATGCAAAAATTAAGAAGATTATGAACATAATTCCTAAGAACTCTAGGATATGATCAAAAGATCAAACCTAAGAATCCATGAAATGGAGTAAGGAGCTGAGATAATAAATATGTAAATAAATAGATAATTTATTCAATGAAATTATAGTAGAAACATTCTCAAAATGTGGGCAAAGAAGTAGACATCCCAGCCTAAGAGTCAATAGATATGAGCAGCAAAGAACCTATCTGTTGCATACTATAGCAAAAGTTCCAAGACAACAAAATAAGAAAACAGTATTAAAAACTGTAAGAGAACAATGCTGAATCTTATACAAGGGCTAACAAAGAACTAGGAAAGAACAAGCCCAGTAAGCAAACAACTCTCTAACACACACACAAAAGATCAAACAATAATTGAATTGCCTAAGAAAACAGCCAACCAAAATACAGGAATTACCAAGTCCCTCTCAATGATAACCCTAAAGGCAAATGCCCTTGGCTTTCCAATAAAAAGATACAAGCTATCTCATTAGATTAAAACATAAGCTCCAACTATTTATTGTTTACAAGACACACATCTCAATGGTAAAGGCCATCTCAGGTTGAAACTGAAATAATAGAAGTCAAGTTCCAAGCACATAGATCCCAACTATACAATATCTGATAAAGTAGAATGCAAGGCAAAATTAGTCAGAAAACATAAAAATTGTTTTAGTTTGCTTTTGTATTGGTGTGATAAAGACCATGACCAAAAGCAGCTTGAGGAGGAAAGGGTTTATTTAGCTTTTGAATCCCAATCACTATACATTACTGAGGAAAGTCAAGACAGCTCAAGTAGAAGCCTAGAGATAGGAACAGAAGCAGAGAGTATGGAGAAATGCTACTTACCGGCTTGCTCTCCAAGGTTTCCTCAGATTGCTTTTTTTAATACAACTCAGGACCACTTGTCCAGGGATGGCACTGCCCACAGGTGAACTGGACCTTCCAGCATCAATCATCAACCAAGAAAATGCCCCTATAGATTTGCCTACAGGCTAATCTGATGAAGGTATTTTCTCAATTGAGGTTTCTTCTTCCCAAATGACTTACTCTTGAGTCAAGCTGACAAAAACCTAAACAGCAGAAAGAAATGTATCAATTATTATATAACAATATACACATATATCTACTGAAGGTTGGAGCTACCAATTTTATTTTAAAACACTAATAGTTATAAAGAGTCACATAGGTCCTGATATAATAAGTGTGTGACTTCTATACCACATTCACATTCTTATTCAGATCATCAAGCCAAAAATTAACAAAGAAACTTAAGATACTATGGAGTACATAATCTCGAAATTTCTTTAAGAATAATTGCATCTCGGTCCATAAAGAAATTACTAGGAAAAAACCAGAAATCATTAGAAAAACAAACTACTAAAGCTATACAAATATATGAAAAACTTCAACAATATACTCCTGAATGATCAATAGGTTACTGAAGAAATTGAAGAGAAGTATTTTAAGTCCTAGAATAAAACAAAAATGATAGCACAATTTTCCAGTAATGTTGGGACCCAGCAAGGAGTTCTGAGAGGGAAATCTATAGCTCCAAATATTCACATCTAAAAAATAAAAGAGAACTCAAATAACTTAACAATATACCACAAGGCCTTAAGAAAACAAAACAAGCCAGACCTGATGATGCAGGCCAGATTTGGGAGGTTGAGGCTTAAAGACTGCAAGTTCAGGGTCCACTTGTACTACAAAGTATGGCCAAGATCATCCAAGGTAATTTAGTGGGCCAAGATGTAGAAAAGAAGTGTAAGAGGGCTGAGGATTTAAATACGTGGCTCAGTGGTAGAACACTTGTTAGCATATATGAAATCTCTTATTGAAATATAATACTGAAGAGGAGAGTGAGGGAAGGGAAGAGAACAACTTAAACCCAAACAGAGTAGATAGAGAGAAATATTGAAAATCAGGGTAGAAATTAATGAAGCGGTGGCTGGAAAAAAAAAAAACCAATCCAAAGAATCAAAACCAAAAACAAACAAACAAACAGAAAAAAACCAAAAAAGAGTGTTACAGCTTAAAGGTGGACCATTCCCCAAAGACTCATGTGTTTCAACGCCAGGTCTCAAGCAGCTGTCACTGTTTGGCAGCATTATGGAATCTTTTACACGTGGTGCCTAGCTGGCAATAGAAAGCCACAGGAGTAGAGCCAGAGAGTCATTGCCAACACCAGTTACATCTCAGGCTCTCTGTTTTCCAATCAGCCAGGGCGTGAGCGAGCCACCTCATGCCCAGTCCACCAAAGACCCAGCTGTTCTGCCACTAAGGTTTTCCCATAGTGATGGTGTGAGTCCTCTCAAAGGGTAAGCCAAAACAAATCCTTCCTCCATTAAGTTGCCTCTTGTAAGATATTTGGTGGTAGCAACAACAGCAAACTAATAAACAAAAAGTTGTTTGGTTTTTTTTAAAGTTTGATGAACCCTCGGCCAATGTGATGAAAGACTAAAATTAATAAAAGTAGAATACAAGTGGTACACTCACTAAAACAGATGCCAGCAACATCCAGAGGCTCCCAGAGGAATACTTTGAAAATGTATTTCTGAAAGGAGGGAAAGGATAGATTTGTAGACACATCTGACCTAGCGAAATTAAATCAAGAGGATATAAGCAACTTAAAGAGATCTAGAATAAGCAAACAATGGTATTGAAGTAGTCACAAAGGGTTTCGCAATAAAGAAAAGCCCAGGACTAAGTAGGCTTACCACAGAATTCTACCAGAGTGAAAAAGACTATAGATTCCATATGATTCCATTAAAAAGAGAGAGAGGAAGAACACTGTCAAACTCCTTCTTGGAGGACTATACTATTCTGTTATCAAAACTCGGTAAGACCACAATAAAAACAGAAAACTAATCGGCCAACTCCTATCATGAACATAAATGTAGTAATTCTTGATAGATTCCTAGCAAACTGAGTTTAGTGACACATTAAGAAGACCATACACTGCGATGGAGTTGTTTTCATTCCATGGGTGTAAGAACAGTTCAATATTACAAATCAATAAATGTAATATAGCACACAGACTTGGGATAGAAATCACATGGCATCTCAAACCAAAAGGATCATGCAGAAAATGCATTTGACAAAATTCAATACATTTTACTATAAAGGCCCCAAAGAAAGTAGAAGAGGGAGCAAGCCTCAACATAATAAAGGCGGAATGATAAATCTATATCCAGCATCATACAGAACGGAGAAAACCTAAAAGCATTCCATTTAAAATTGAGAGTGAGACAAAGGGGCCCACTCTCTCTGCGCTTTTCAATATAATATTTGAAATCTAAGAGCTATAACACATGGGAGTGGGAAGGGGGGATACGAATAGGAAAGGAAAAGGTCAGCCTATCCCCATTTGCAGGCAATTCGATCCTGTATTGAAAGACCCTAAAAGCTCCACCAGAAAACATTAAGATCTGTTAAAGGTTTTCAGGAAAGTAATAGGATTAAAATCAGCACACGTGAACGAAGCGGTTTTCAAGGTTGGTACAGTGACTCACATGTGTAATTGAAGCACTTGAGAGGCTGAGGCAGAATGATCATAATGAGGTTTGAGGCCAGCCTAGAGTACAGAGTGACTTCCAGACCTGCCTGGGCTATAGAGTAAGTCTTTGTTCAAAACATAAACAAACAAACAAACAAAAAGGTAGTTTTTCTACGTTTTTTTAAATTTTTTATTTATTTGTCTGTTTATTACTTATTTAAGTCTGCTCACAGGCCCCTCCCTGGTCACCCCCTTCCATAATCCTTCCTCTATTTCCTCCTTCTATTCTGAGTAGGTGAAGACCTGCTTGGATATCCCCCACCATGGCACTTCAAGCCTCTGCAAGGCTAGGCACATCCTGGAGCTTTTCTACATTTTTACCAACAAACTTACGGAGGATGAAGTTATGGTGTGTGTTGCAGGGTGGAGGTGTCTCATGATTACAAGCTTAGAGAAGAAAAAGGAAACTGGAGATAAAACCCAAAGAGGTGAAAGATTACCCAACAAAGACTTTAAAACACTGAAGAAATTACAGAAGACAATAGTCAGTTGAAGAATCCCTGTGCTCACAGATCAGCATTAATACTGTGGAAATGACTGAATTGCTGGAGTGATCTATAGACCATCTTAACCTACTCCCTCCCTATTTGTTACCTATTTCCTTGATAACAGCCACTTTGATTGGGAAGAGATAGAGTCCCATGAACAGGGGACTGCAGATGACAAACAATAGATCTCATACCACAAGTCATAACCATTCATTTATCATGCATCTAGGAGTAAACTTGGGGCATCAGGACATGTCCTGCGATGATTACAGAGTTGTCTTTACAGATTTTTCTTCTGATGTTAAAAACTCATAGACTGTAGAATGTGTCTGCCATATTTCTGTCATTGTAATGAAATACTTGAATTAAACTTTAAAAGAAGAACTTTTATTTTTATTTACTGTTTCAGAGGTCCTTGATCAATAACTGCCTATAAGGATAATGATATATATATATATGTTATTATATATAATATATATATTTAAATATAAGAAAAGGTTTTTGAGTGATTTTACTACAAAGGTATGATAAATGATTGATGATTGATGAGATAGATATACTCACCGTGATTTATTCACACAAAGCACATACATATAGAACATCACTTGGTACACCTTACATATGTACAATTTATATAACCATTTTTAAAAGGATAAGGGCAACTGACTGTTTGTGGGAAGAAGTGCCTATGTTTAGGGGATCCCAAAGATCTTTTGTGTCAATTACTGGGGGTGGGAGTGAAAACAGAGGAGAAATGTTTCTTTTACACCCAGGGCTAAATATTGCCCCCTCTTCCAAATTCATATGTTCAAATCCAGTATCTCAGAGGTGACCTTATTTGAAGATAGTCTTTATGGGGTTAAGCAAGGACATTAGGATGGGCTGCTGTTCAATATATCCAATTTCATCGTAGGAAGAGGAAATTTGAAAATAGAGACATGCTTAATGGGAAGACTGAAGGAAAGAGAGATGATGGCCTTATAGCACAGGGAAGCCTCAAGCTGATTTGTTCCTCTCCATGGTGATTTGTGGTTTCTAACCTGCAAAGCTAATACAGTTTAGGTCCGGAGTCCTGGAACCTTTAGCGACCTTAGGAAGCTAATACAGTTGGATGGTGCACGACTGGAGGCCTGGGTAGATAGACGGATGTGTAATGGTTTTCAAATAGTTGCTGTAAAGCACTTTCAACACTATTTTTATATTTGAAAACTGCAAGTGTATGGAGAAAAAGACCATTACCAAGTGTTCTTTTCCAGCAATGAAAAGATAGCTCTCTTCCACAGTGTGGCTTCATTCCTAGAAATTCTGTGACTAGATAATTCCCCACCCAGAAAAGAGCAACGAGCTTAAGCCAGCTTATTAGCAGTGACATTTAACACATACATGCAGAGAGAAATAGAGAGAGAGAGAGAGAGAGAGAGAGAGAGAAACACAGACACATATCCTACATTTTGATTCAGAACTTCAGAGACTCTGCCAAAACTATGAAATAAAAACATCACTTTGTAAGCATGTTCTTACTTGTCTCATTATCATTTGTATAACAACATAAACAATCCAGAAGCAACTTGGCTGCTCATCCCCTGAGGACTGGTTGGTTAAACAGTGCTTCATCTGTGGAACACTGTGTCGCAGTTCAATGAGTTGTCTGCATTGTTGCGTGCAAACTCTTAGTCACTGCCCTATGTTGTATCTCAACCTGTATTAAAAAAAAACAACAACACTGCACAGGTTTAGTAATGATGGAACATATAACAAAACCATAAATAATTAAGGAAAAGTTGAAATAAACAGGACATTCTCCTGTGAAAACTCTAATAGTAAAGTAGCTTTATCTTCTAAGTGCATTCCTGCAGCCCTACTTAGAGGAAGAGGAGGAGGAGGAGGAGAAGGAGGAGGAGGAGGAGGCATCCAGGACTAACCAAAATTGCTGATCTTGAGGGGACAGAGGCAAAAGCAATAAAGGACCCTGGAGTCAAGCCAGGAAAGCAAGCTGAGGGGAAGAGCCAAGCACTGGACAAAGTTGACACTTGAGGATTTGGATGTGGTGGTGGCTGTGAGATTTATTCATTGAGAACTCAAGTCTTAGAGGAGCCAGCAGGAGAACTACTAAAAAGACTTGGGTCAGAAAAATAGATTTGGGGACCTAACTTTCCCACTATTTGTGGACAAGGAACATGCTCCACTCTATTTTGTCCTTTGTAAAAAAGGTGAAAGAGTAAATGTCGATGTATCTAGATACCTGCTGTCAGAGTTCAGAGGCAAAAACCAATGTATCCTAGTTCATACAGCAGATGGCTCAGTAATGATGACAACAATTATTGCATCTTCCTGTACAGATCATTCATTACAAATGCTCAGCCATGTCACTGTTGGCATCAGTATTACGGTGCTTTCTTAGTCCTCCTCAGAACTGAACAAAGGAAGACATTTTCCTCCACCTTCCTTGCTTTCTGTTCCACAGGCTGGGAGTCTCCTGTTTCTTCATCTTTTATTATCTCTGCGTGCAGCTGAGGAATGCAGTCTTTAAACAGCTCAGATGGCAGAAAGCCAAGGAGAGAACCCATCACAACAGTGTCCTGGAAATAATTGGCTCTGATTCATTCATGCAAATTGTTTATGTGTGTACTGTGCCAATGAAGACATCAGGAATTGGAGACCAAGTGTAGGTATCTGGCTCAGAGCTTAGGTTTTGATTGCTCTGTGGCTCTACGGGGTGGGGGAAGAAAGGGCTGGAGAGAAGGAAGCATCAGTTGGAGGAAGAGGAAGAGGAGGAAGGAGGAGGAAGGCGAAGAGGAGATTGGAGCAAGAAAAGTCTGGCTTTTTCTAAAGGGCCAAAGTGAATAGAGAGGCACTATAAAGCACAAATGTTATTCATGAAAATTAGAATGTGCTAAACCACCCATTTCCATAAATTAGTTCTGGGGGTGTTTCAATAGAATGTTCCACTCTGGGAAGTTTTGTGATTCAGCTCTCTCCTAGACTCTCTGCTGGTTGTATGAGTTAGGTGGCAGAAGATAAGACTGTGTCCTTCTAGATTGATGAGCATAGATATCAAAGAGGTCCTTCATCCACCCCTTCAACCCTCACCTACAGGCCACTATCACATCTCAGATTGAGGACAAACCTCCAAAAATCTCCCCACACGGCATTCCACCTTGTTTCTTTCAAAAAAAAATCAAATCTTTCAACTTTCTGTCTACATGTTTAACATCCCTCACAAGCAGGAACCTCCCATGGGTTTCCTTGGCAACTTTACCACAGTGTTCCACACTTGTCAATTTTGCCATAGTGTACCACACTCTCTGGTGAAAGGAAGCCAGTTCCTTGAGTGAACCAGTGCTCACAGAACTTCAGGCTAGAATCAGTCCTCCACAAAGAATATCCCAGCTCCATTAAAACTTCACAGTCTGCCATAACTGTGAACAAGTGGCTGCTGTCACTCCTGTCCCTCCATTATCTTTCTGTCCCACCAACACTTCAGAAGAGGTGGGGAGAAAGGGAAGAGATGGCTTCTAAGAAGAGTTAAGGTTAGGGTCAACAGAAGTTATCCACAGCTGTAGTGAGAGTTTGGGCTTCACTAAAACATAGAAATGGTATGTGAATGTGGTTTTGTTTCAAGCCCAGATATAGGATATGGGGCTGCTTCAGATTGCCCATAACAGCTGACTATGATTTGTCTCATGCCCTAGCAAGGGTGTGATTTTGCCAGTTGAAGATTATATTTGGAATATAACCAGAGTCCCTGAGAGAGGTGGCCGGTGCTGCTCCCCATTCTGCTGCTGCTGTTCTTGATGCTCTTGCTGGTTGCTGGTTGGAGATAACCTCACACCAAAGATTGGACTTGCCCCAAGGAACTCAATGCCCCTAATCAGCAGAAATTAGTCTAACAATATCAATGCCCCCTTTCCCCTGTAACCTTCCTTCTCTCCTACCTAGTGATGGGGGTTTGTGACGGATAAGGGTGGAAAGGGGCAGTAGGGAAAAGAACCCAATAAAGTACCCAAAAGTACAGTTACACACAGGGATCTCAATACTTGAGATTTATCTCGTTCTTTCACTTGAGCTGGTCTCCTGCCATTTGCCCTTTCTTTACAGCCCTGTGACCTTACCCCCTATTACCCCCAAATCTATCAATACAATAACCTTGATGGGTTGGAAGACATTGGAAATGACTGTGCTGGTTGGCTTTAACTCTAAACTGATAATTACCTGAGAAGGGTTGCCTTAATTGTTGATAAATGTGGGAGGAGACAGCCCATTATAGACAGCACCATTCCCTGGGTAGGAACTCCTGAATTGTATAGGGCAGGAGAAATCTAGATGAAAAGAAAGCAAGGACCCATTCATTTATTCTCTCTCTACTCTTGACTGAGGATGTTTCCAGTTCCAGCCTTGTCTTCCCTGCAATATGGGCAGATAACTCTAGAATTGTAAACCATGTAAACTCTTCCTTCCCTAAAGCTGCTTTTGGTTGTGGGATCTTGTCACAGCAACAGAAATGAAACTAGAATAGCATCCCTCCCCTGGAAGGTCACCAGCCTCTTCTACTTCCCTCCCATCACCTAAGTCTAGAAACTGATGTTTGTTTGGTTTTATGTCCATTTGGCAAAAGCCTAGCAGCACAGTGCCAAAATCAGGAGAGGCTGCCTTGGGTTGGCCTTCCTATTGCATAACAAGTGCCTTTGTTCCTGGCTGACATTACTCAAATGTGACAATGTTTTTTTGTTCTCATTCTCCCAGCTCATCAGACTCACCAGTTCCATACCACACCACAGTGAGAACCAAATCAGTACAAGCCAACTGAAAACTGATATGTGATGCCTGAGATGCTGCTCTGGATGCTACAGAGATGGTTGGTGTCTTCTCCCGATAGTCTCACAATTGCTTGGGGGGGTTCTTGTCACTTGTCAGCTGCACAGGTAATAAGCTATTAAAGTGTGTGACTATTGCTGGATTCAGGCTTCCCTAGTCTACAGATGACCAAGAAAGACAGATCTGAAAATATCATAGAGTCCATCCTCTAGTTTCTAGGCTAGCCAAACTCTAAGAACAAGGAGAGTCTATCATTTTGTTTTAGTCATAAAACGCACAGTAAAGGGGGTGTTCTGTTCTCTTTTCATGGATGAAAGCATGACCTTGGATGAAGACACAACCAAGAACACAGAGGTAGAGATGGCTCCATCAGTGATCTTGCAAACGTAAAGAAAATATTTCTAGGTCATTGTCTCCTCTCCTGCCTCTCAGCTCCTTCTGATCAAATGCAAAGAGGATAGGAAGGGTATCTGTCTCTAAGTTAGCTGAATCTAAGTCTGAACTCTAAAGAAAGGTTCTTTGTAGAATGGGGCCTGGGTAGTGCCTGCAATTGTGATTGTCACGAAGAAGTTAAAGATGTTACCCACTCGTAATACCTTGGTGTGCATAATTAAAGCAGAGGCACTCATGAGATACAAACACACATGTCTCCAGCCCAATGGGCAACTTGCCCCACTGAGATCTAACAGAAAAGTCCCAGACTGAGGAGGCAGAGGATTGTGGATAGAAGATTCCAGGATCCCCTGATAAAGCTGCAGGCTATCCACAGACTTGGAGCCCACTCATCTGTTTCTTGCTGAGAGATAGGTCTCCTTGAGATTGGGTGGCAATCAGTGGATTGCCCAGAGCTCAAGAATGGGGTAACCTCCCCCATTTGGAACTCCAGCTCCCAAATGCTGCTGCACTTGCTTTTGCGCACCATTTACATTAAGATGTTTGCTTCTTTTTGTTTTCAGTGGGCAATGAAAGCTATTACTCTGTAGGGAGACACCATTTATTTGGATAAATTTATGGAAGCAGAGCACCCAGCCCTTGTTTACCCCTTCATCCCCAGGGCTGCCCATTCTGTGTCTTGGAAAGAGCATAAAACCAGGTCCCCAGGAATCCCAGGATTTCAATAAGAGAAAGCAAGAGTAGAAAGGAAAGTACTAGCTAGGGGTAGGAAGAAGCTGAGAAAGGTTGGAGAAGCAAGGGAGGAAAGAGGATATGATGGTCAATACTGATTGTCAAGTTGACAGCATCTAGAATCTTCTAGGCATGTCTAGGGTGGATTATGGTGGGAGAGCATTCTGTGTGCTGGAGTCCTGGAATGAATAAAAAGGAGAAATCAAGCTTGGGTGTCATCATTCTCTCTCTGTTTCCTAGCTCTGGATGCAGTGTGACCTTCCTCCCATCATGATTTCTCCACCCAAGGAACTGTATCCTTGATCCTTAAGCAAACAAATCCTTCCTTCCTTAAGTTGCTTTTGTCAAGTATTGTATCATTGCAATGAGCAAAGCAATTAATACAGAAATTGGGAAGAGGAGGAGTCTGGAAAATGATACAGTGGGGTAAGGATAGGTGGAGAAAAGACCAGGGAGGTACGTCGCGAGAGCTCTCTGTTTCAGTCTGCATTGTATGAGTTTGTATCTCCACACTAGCTCAGAACTGGATGTCATTGATAGTGCTTTCTCTGGAGGGTGACCCAGGCTATGCAGCAGAAAATAAAAGCTGTTCTAGTAAGGATGATAATATTAATAAATAAAATGGACTAAAGGCCAAGGTTATTAAGTCAAAGCAAAGCTGGCTGCAGAAAGAGCTCCCCACTTTCTATGTGGCTTCAGTTGGTGTCTAGGGGGTGTTTTTAATGCCTTAGCCACATGGTATTCTAAAATTAAGGGAAACCTGGACATCTCAAGGGGGCTATTCAACCCCCTCATTTAACAGAGAAAGCTCTGAGAAGTTGAATTATTTTCTCAATACCACTCAGCAAGTTAATCATAGACTCTGACTCAGGGGAAGCTCAGTTCTGTTTCTAAGAAGTGACAGAAAGCTGAGGACCTGGGAGCTTTGACATCAGTCAGCTCTGAATTCCAATCTCAGCTCCCTGTCCTGCAGTGGGATCTGGCTCTTTAGAGTTTCCTGTGGGAAGAACCAAGCAAAATGCAGCAGTAAAAAATAAAATAAAATAAAATAAAAAGATGTTTCTCTTTTTAATATCAGCCTTGGTCAAAATTGCATTTCTCTGTGTAAAGTGGAGTTCAGCTGTAGCCTTTTGTCCTGGTGCTGAGGATGATGTCATAAGAAAAGAATCCTCTGTGTTAGCCCATGTGGTAATTTGAATAGTCCCCATAGTGCATTTGGATACTTGGCCATTAGGGATGCTGCTTGACAGGGATCAAGAGGTGTGGCCTTGCCAGAGGAAGTGTGTCATTGGGGGTGGGCTTTGTGGTTTCAGATGCTCAAGCCAAGCCTAGCATCTCATTCGTCCTGCTGCCTGTGGATACAGATGTAGAACTCTAAGCTCCTTCTCCAGCATCATGTCTGCCTGTGTGCTGCCAGGCTTCCCGCTGTGAGGAAAATGAGCTAAACCTCTGAATCACAAGCTAGCCCCAATTAAATGTTTTTCTTTATAGGAGTTGTCATGGTTCTCTTTATAGGAGTTGTCTCTTTATAGGAGTTGTCTCTTCACAGCAATAGAACATTGACCAAGACAGCCCAAGACTACAAGAGGCCAAGGCTCAAAGGGACTCCAAGGTCTCAATATGAGAAAGTGTCCTTTCCAGACAACTGGGACTTGAGAGTCTTGGCTCAGTTAAACTGCCCAGGCTCATTCTCCTTCCTCCCCATCCATTCACCCCACAATATATAGATTGACACCAGCTATCACAATAGCTACTAACTTGTGTGGCTTTTTTTACATTTAAAATCATTGAGAGACGATAAAATGGAAATTTCAAGTCCCTCCATTCATAGTACTTCAATTGCGACACATAGCCAATAGCCACCATATTAGACTTCAGTATAGAACATTTCTGTCATTTCAGAAAAGGCTGCAGCATCCTCCTCATTATCTATGCTTTCTATTTCAGTGGGTTCTGCATCATTTATGCTCAGTATGGTGATTAATTTCAATCATCAGCTTTAGTTGATGGGCAAGTACCTAAGAAGCAAAACCCACCTCTGGGTATGACCATGAGGGTGCTTCCAAAGAGGACCTAGTAATCAGTGATAATAGCACAGAATGTGCGAGGCACCATCCCATAGGCTGGGACCTCATAGGAAATGTGGAGTGGATAGAAAGTCAACTAACATGGGTGTTCTCCCCACCTCTGCCTCTCAGTCTCTCTGTCTCTGTCTCTGTCTCTCTCTGTCTCTCTCTCTCTCTCTCTCTCTCTCTCTCTCTCTCTCTCTCTCTCTCTCTCTCTCTCTCTCTCTCCTTCCTGGCCACCATGATGTGAGTTGCATCGTATACCTACCCTGCCACAATGGATTGAAACCTCTCAAACAGTAAGTTAAAGTAGATCTTCCTTTCTTTAAGTTCTATCAGGCACTTGTCATGGTGACAAAGGATCTGACACTATTAGCTGTCGTCCTAAGCTGTTATGTGGAAATTCTAGAAGAAAACATTTCATAAGTTTATTTATATGGATACTTTGTCTGCACATACATCTGCACACCAGAAGACAGCATTAGACAGTTGTGAACTGCCATGTGGGTGCTGGGTATTGAACTCAGGACCTTCAGAAAACAATGAGTGCTCTTAACCACTGAGTTGTCTCTCCAGTCCCTGGATTCATTAGTCTTGTAAGTTTTGTTTTATTGATGTTGGTTGGTTGGTTGGTTGGTTGGTTGGTTGGTTGGTTGGTTGGTTGGTTGGAAGCATTTTGCTATGCTGCCTAGGCTGTTCCGGAATTTCCTATGTAGCCCCAGGCTAGTCTTGAATCACAACCTTCTTCCTCAGCCTCCCAGGTCTGCACCACCATGCCTGGTTCTCAGTTCATAAGCTTTAAATTATGTTGTAGTCAGAGGGTCCAGCAGAAATCTCATGCCACCCTGCTCAGAACCTTGAACTGAGACTGAGTCAGCTCCTCGTCACACTTAGTCATACATTCACCTACCCACTAGTCACTTAGCAGCCATCAAGCCAACTGTCACAATACCACTGTGCTTACATTCAAGGAAAACTTTACAACAAAACCCTATTGACCCGGAACAGTGGACAGTTACCATATGCCAGAGAGAAAGTATATTCATAACCATGCCCTTTGAATACCTATGATGAACATGTAGGGGAAAGCAGAATATATATATAGGGTTTAGTATGATCTGCAATTTCAAGCATCCACTGAAGAGAGATGTGTCTAAAAATTCATTCTATTTTTATAGATTTATTATTCTCTCTTAAGTTTTACTATTCCACCTAAAATTGTCACAAGCCCAGCTGTTGACTACTGTCCAGAGTCTAGAGTTTGAGGTAAGAGTTTCCCATCTTGCCTCACTGCCCCTGGCCGGCTGTAGACAGCCCTGCAGGGATATACCAGTGCTGAACTGCTGAGGGACCTCCCTCTGGGGTAGCAGATGACTAGAAATCAGGGCACTCCACATGGCTTACAGTGGCTGACTTGCTTGCTTGTGTCTTTTCTTCTTCATGTTCATCCCTGACTTCATTGTAGCACCCCAGGGGCTGCAGGTTAAACAGCCTGAACTCGGGCGCCAAGGTCCCCACTGGGTTGCTCACAATCCAGGGGAGAAGGAGCGATGGATGCTGAATTAACTCTGTTTCCTCATTTCCTCTTCTTGCCATGACCTCAATTTCCAGTCCAGTACACGTGCTAACAGCAAGCATAGCTTCCTGCAAATAGGAATCTGAAAAGGCCAGATTCCTGTTTCCAGACAATTACTCGTTTCTCCAAGGAAGGCAGGGGAGCAGGGAGGAGGGGAGACTTGCTCTCCCTCCCCAGAAAGCATTGTTTATATTGCCAATTGAGAAGAAATGAGACTTAATGAAAGAGCATACCCACCAACGGGCTCTTCTGCATTTGTTCTTCGCAGCCAACCTCCCACGTGCTCAGACACCAAGTAGCTGTCCATTCACTCATTCCTTTGTTCTGAGCCCCACTTCCACCAGAACCACCTGAAGAAGGTTTTCATTTTCAGTGTGTACAATCTCAGTCTGTAGCGCAGACAAATCGGATCCGAATCAGTGGGTGGTGAGTGGGGAGAACTGGAAGACCTGCACTGGGTGTTGCAAAACATTTCTGTTTTATGTACTCTGTTACTGACTCCTGGGTAGGAACCCTGCATTCACTCCTTCCTTTACCACATAGTCAGTCAGCAAACATGCCTTGGATGTTGAGGCCTGCTAGCTTGACAATGGAACTTGTGTTCAAATGCAGAGATTCTCAGGCCTTGGCTGCCCATTAGAAACGCCTGAAGAAGCTTTGAACGCCTGTGATGCACAGGCCTGCCTCCAAAGCAATGACGCAGAATCTCTTCAGGGAGAGACCTAGGCACCCGTATTCTTAAAAATGTTCTAGGCCATTCTAGAATTGCCACTTCAAGGCAGAAGAATTCTGTGAAAGTTCAGTGGGATGACAAAGTTCCCATTTAGCTTTGGCAGGGAGATCAACACAGGTTCCCTATAGAGAGACATGGTTGCAGTGAACGTTCTAGCCTGCTGTCTTCACTATCAAGGCACAGAGGACCCGTCTAGCACAGAATTCAAAGAGTGTAGTTACGAGTGCTGTCTGGAGGAAAGCTGCTGAAGCCAGCCAAACCCCAGACTTAAATACCTTGCCCCTTTAAGAACACAGATTCCACTTCAAAGCAAGATTGCGGTTATGGAACAGAACGTCACCGTTGCTGGGGGCCTGGCTGTGGGACAGAAGTAAAAACAGCTATCTTTGAAGTCTCCTATGTTTACTCTTTGTCAATATTATCATCTGTGTTTTGGGGTGTGTGTGTGTGTGTGTGTGTGTGTGTGTGTGTGTGTGTGTGTGCGCTCTCACTCATGTGCACACACTGGGCTTCTGGTCTGGGGCCCTTCAGATGTTAGGTTGGTGCCCTACCACACAGATACATTCCATCCCCCATCAACACTTTAGAGTACTTGCCCTGAACCAGACTCTTGAGTATAATGAAATGGAAAACACACATCAACCTTTAGGAAGAACATGGGCAATGTATAGATTCTCAGTCTCAAAGTTTCTTTATCATAAAAGGAGGGTGTATCTGTAACTCTTCCAGTGCTGTTTGAGGGATCCATCCTCCCTCCCTCGTAGGGACAGCATGGTAACAGAAGCCTGAGGCAGCTGGTTCACTGTGTCTGCAGTCAGGGGACAGAGGGAAGCGGATGCTGGTGCTTAGCTGGCTTTCTCTCTGACTTATTCATATAGAACCTCAACCCAAGGCCTGGTGCCTCCCATATCCAGGGTGGATCTTTCTGCTTTAGTCAACCCAGTCTAGAAACTCCCTTCCACACATGCCCAAAGATCAGTCTGCTGGGTGATTTTGGATCCTGTTAAGTTGATCAACACAGGGAGTATAATGGAAGTAAATCTTAAAGATGCTAAAGGTTTCCAGTGGCTCGTGAACCTGTGATACTGTGATCGTGGTTAAAGCAGATTGATGTTCCTGCCCCCTCACCCTGACCTTCCTAAATGTCTGGTGAGTTTTGTTACTTTTTGAGTTACTGAACAAATACCAACGAGGTACAACTTGAGGGAGGGAGGCTTTAATTTTGACTCATGATTTAAGGACAGTCACAGGGAACAGGACCATAACTAAGAAGCAGATAGAGAGAGGACAACAGATGTAGGGCTGGATGCCCCATAGAGTCCTACTCCCTCCCTCTAGGCCCTACCTGCCCCTAAGCTCCCACAGACTCCCCAAACAGCACCACCAAGCAGGAACTGGTCATTCAGACATTTGATCCTGTGGGACACATTTTACACTCAAATCACTACACTGAAAATTTCTCATTTGCTGTTTTTTTTTAGCCACAACCTAGTCCAGCTGTTCAATTTTATTTTTTTTAAAGTCCAGATTACATATCTAAAGGCAGGAATTAGGTTCCAAGGAGAGGCTTGTGCTCCCCTGATCCTGGAGCCAAGATGTGACAAAACCGGAGCCCGTCCCCTTTTACAGCTTCAGAGTCTCTGCCTCCCTTCTGCCCAAGCTCACAGACAGCGCTGTGTGAGGACCTGGTGCTTCTACTTTGTCTTCATTCTGTTTGTTTTGAGCCCAGAATTTGGGTCCTTTGCCTCTGCCCAACATTCCTGGGAGCTGGTTCCTCCTCAGGGAAGCCGCGCTTCTTAGATCAGGGAAAGGCTTTCCAGGATCAAGGGAGGGAGTTAGCAATGCTCCCAGACTGTTCTGCTCCATACCGATCCCTTGATCCCTTCCTGTGTTGTCATTCAGTTCCAAAACCCAGCAGAAGGAAGGCTATGTGACAGTGGGGGCTGGGGTGGGGGGAGGAAAATTCAGAGTCAGGAAAGAACTGGTTTCAAATCTGGCTCCTTGGAACTAACCTGAGTCATAGAAAGCCAATGCTGGCTCTGCACTGCTTCCTACAAAAGCAGTAATTGCACAAAGTGACTCCCAGCGCCGTTACAGATGCCTTTATGCTCTCCCTTCTCAGTCTTGCCCTGTACCGCTAGATGTACTGGTTACTTAGAAGATACCGTGACCAAGACGACTTACAGAAGAGTTTGCGTTGGTTGCCGGTTCCAGGGGGTGCAGGGGAAGTGAGGGTGCATCATGGTATAAGTGTGGCAGCAAGCAGTATGATGGCAGTCAGAGTGGGAAGTAGAGAGGCCACAGGGGAACAGCTATTATCAGTCAGGGGCTACTTGGTCTGAAGCTCAAATAAGGTGATTGCGCCCAGGCACCTACCTGAACATACTTTTTTAGGCATGTCTTTGTTTGGAGTGGGGATTCCTTGTGCCACAGTGTTCATGTGGGCATCAGACCACTTCTAGAAATGGGTTTCCAGCTTCTACCATACAGGTCCTGGAAATAGAAGTCAGGCCATTTCAGACTTGGCAGAAGGTACCTTTGCCATTGTCCCATCGTGCCATCCCTGAAACACTTCTTGAACACTTGAACAGTGCATCCTGAAAGGGGAGGTCACAGGCTCAACATGATCAGCCATCACTACGGTGACAAGCTGCTTGGCAGCACATGGGCCATCTCTGTTTGTCAAAGCCCAGATTTCTGAAGAGGTCTATCAACAGAGACATCAAAACTGATGCACAGTGGAGGATGTAGGTGTCCAACCTGGGGTGGCCTGAACTCTTGTTTCCCCATGTGCAGAGCTGAAGCAAGACAGACTTCCCCTCACCCAGATCTCAGTTCTCCCTTAGCTGAAGGAGAGAAGCATACACTTGCACCAAAACTTACCTCAAGGACTAAATGATTATGTAGGTTAATTGTTGGCAGGGTAAACTTTTCATCAACGGCCTTGGTCACAAGACAGACGGAATGGAGGTGGTGTATAAAAAGTGGGAGGGGACATTGCAGTAGGATAAGATAGAGCTCAGAGTGGGCTTGCTTGCTGAGATGTTACCTTTGGGGAGCTGTTTCTAGTGTTCCTGGTTCTCAGGGAGGAATCCCTCTCTTTAGAAACCATACCAAAAAGAGAGAGAAAGAGATTACCACAACCCCTAGCTACCAGCAACCAGATGCCGGAAGCAGCTAGGGCTCAGAACCTTAATTGGGGATTAGAGGCTGAAGTTCACCCACATGCTGCCTTGGTAGCCTCATTAAAAGCTGGAAAATTCACCTTGCAGGTGCAGTGACATTTTAGGAAGTGACCTAGAGGCTTCTGGGGACCTCAGGGAGCTTCCTGACTTGGCCTGACACCAGTACCCTGCCCCTCTCCTGTGCAACATGACAGAAGTCTGTCCTTCCCCTCTCTTTCTCCTAAAGCATGGACCCTGTGTGCTAGGGGACAGAGGCAGACTGATAGAACACTCTTGCCCATCTGGTTCAGGTGGCTTTAGACTTTCCTGTGCAGAAGCCCCTTGGTCTAAACTTCTCTATTAGAAATTGAGTTCCTTTTGTGTATGTGGGGTTTTCCTTAGGTTTGGTTTGGTTTGGTTTGGTGTGTTGGTTGTTTACAAACAGCAAGAAAACAAGAAGTATCAGTTTCATGTAGCCAAAACTGGCCTCAAACTTACCATGGCCAGGGAAGCTAGGCCTGATCCTACCTCTCTACCTCCCCATTGCTGGGATTACAGTGTGTGTCACTATACCTGTCTTAAGAGATTCTAGGGAAACCAACCCAAAGTTTCTTACATGGCAAGCAAGTGTTCTACCAAGTGAGTTACAACCTCGGGTCTATTAAAGCCTCTTTAAAACTAGAAACCTAAAGATTTCTCTTTAAGATGAAGGTGATAGGGACATTGGTCCTAATGTTCTTAGTGGATCCATGAGCAGCTCATCATTTTTTAGTTTCCTAATGATCCTATAGGTGAGCAAGGGAATAAGGACTTCATTGTGTAGAAGCAGAAACTGAGACCAGAGGGAGTTAAGTCCCAGGGTGGAAACCCAAGTCCAGTTCCTCTGCTGTTCTGATACTTTGAAGCTCTCCAAGAAAGTAAGCCAGTCGTCACCTGCTGTTCCCCCAAGGGTCCTGTTGGCCAAATGTCCAGTGACCTTTACTTCTGACCAGGTAGCATTCCCTCTGGTCCACCGGGTTCCAGGAAGAGATCAACAGATCAATCTTGGAATATACTTTGACATTCACAGAGAAAGGAGATTTTTCTTCTTCTAATTTATGGACTATTCAAAGTATGGAGACAGAGAGGCAACCAGAAAGTGTAATGCCACCCTCAAGGCACCTTTATTATATGCATGGAATTATAATCTCCTTTTTCTGTGCCTGTATATAAAGCATTCAGATGCCCTGGGGAACATAAATGTAAAGTGATGACTGTTGCAGTATTTTTCGTGGATTGCAAGCTACCTGAGAGAGATGCTGTTTTATTCATTTTCTAGCCTCTGTGCTTGGCCTGGCATGTTTTGAAGGGAATATGGGTAAATATTTGCAAATGGTTAAAGGTCATCCTACCTTTACAAAATGTTTGTGGAGGGATTTTCTTTTCTTTGAAGAGAAGGCATCCGAGACACTGCTAGGTAGAGTGATATGCAGTTAGTAACAGAGGCAGGGCTAGAAGGTATCCTGTGCCAATTAGAAAATGAGTTGCCTGCAGTGGCTGGGAAACCCTGGCTGTTTTAGACTCTTTCATGGTGAGTGAGCACAGAGAGACATAGAAGAAAGAAAAAAGACCCAAGGATGAGATAACAGGAATGAGCTCCTGAAAGATGCAGGAATGTGTGGGATGCAAATAGGAAGAGGGGATCTAACTTCACAGGGACAATGCCTGGTAGGGTCTTGAATGCTAGACTGGTCAGATTGAGGGTTGAAGCTTTATCCAGAAATCCACAGATGCTAGGTACTATCTAAACCACTCCCCAGCCACAGACAGAAACTCTGAGCCTATATTCCTCTGCTAGAGATCTCTGTGTTGGTCCTACTAAGTGCTAGATCCTGAAAGGATGCGGGTATTTTAATCCTAAAACACAGCCATGTGCTAGGCAGCATGTTTCATGCATTAGCAATCTGCCTCAGCTCCTAATGAGAAAGATTGGTGCCCACTGATGCATGTTCATTACCAAAGGTGCTACATTAATTATGAACTCTGAAAAGGAAGGGGAAGCTGTGTACTCAAGCTCAGGAGTCAAGGGCTGCCATCCATCAGAGGAGGATGGCCCAACCCGGAGCTCAGCCTCCATGACTCATACTCAACCCCACAACGAATGTCCACCGAGCTCTGCGATGATCCATTCCTTCATTTTACAAAAATTGCTTAAATGTTGTCTTTGCATAGAGCACCTGTTTTAAGGTCTAGGCCTGTGCCCTTGAGAACTCCAGAATGTGGTGACTATTGATGATAGACTTATGCTCAGATATTGGGGTAAAATCTCCTGGAAGACATACCCAAAGAATGGCACCTTGGTTTGAGAGTGATCACATGGACAGAAGTCATTTTGCAAAGCACCCGAGGGGAGGGAGTGATTTGGTAGAAAGGAGAAGAGAATCACATGGTCAGGTGTCACATCTCCTTGAGAGGCACCCAGTACCTTTAGTTGACCCAACTCTGCATTTACTATCCCCCTCTTCTTTACTTAGACATTGCCTGTCCTGAACTCTATCTCTCCAAGGCTCTATGTGTCACGGTACCACTCTTTTGGAGTTGGTGTACAAAACAATAGGACAAATGTCTTGAGTGCAGAATGACCACAGGTGAGATCCAGGACTACGCTCTCATTCTGTTCCTCTCATGTATCCAAAATGCTGGTGGGGTTCCTGCCAGCACAAGACAGAAGTCACTTATGCCAGAACAATGATTGGCTTAGGACTCGGAATCAGAGTGTGGAGTTGAAACCTTCTGGAGACTGTGCAGTAAATGAGGGCAGAAAAGCTCTATCTGAAGTTTGGGAAGCCTCTGGCCTATCTTCAGCTAGAGTGTCATGAAGAGAATATTATGCATGCCTGGCTACTGATGGGGGCACACTGATTATGTAGGTCATTAAGTGATGCAGTGGTTTAAGACCCATTGGTATGAGCCATCTCAGAAAGACCCAAGGCACACTGATTATGTAGGTCATTAAGTGATGCAGTGGTTTAAGACCCATTGGTATGAGCTTTCCCATGTTAAGCATCAGTGGAGAGGAGCATTTCAAAAACATCTGGACTTGGGATTCAGTAGTAGCATGTTTGCCCGGTGTTCACAAAGGACCTGCGTTCAATCTACCATGTCTAATAAACCAGGTGTGGTGGTGCCCTTCTGTAATTCCAGCAACTGGGAGGTGGAGGAAGGTGGAGCCTTGTCTACATGGTAGTCTGAGTCCAACTTGGGCTACATGGGTCTCAAAACAATGACAAGCCTGAGAAGATGGCTCAGCAGGTAAAGGTGTCTACTACTAAGCCCAATAACCTGATTTTGCATCTCCAGACCCAAATGGTGGAAGGAGTGAACTAATCCCCAAAACTTATCCTCTGACCTCTATCTGTGCATCGAGACGTGAGTGTGCACAGATAAAATAAAATAAGTAAAACTATAAAAACAACACAAGCAGCAACAACACCAATAGCAAAATATGGCCATCTGGGCAAATACACCTGTAGGATTTTCCTCTTTGTGCATGTCTCATTTTCTACTCTGATTATATAATCCTTAGTGCTGCCTGACATTTACTGACTTGTCAGTCATTATACTAGACTCATAGTTGCCTTATTAAATCACCTTGCCAGTCTTTGCAAGGCACTTTGTAGTCAGTGATACATGGGTCTGGGAGCTTTTAGAGGGATTTGGCTGGTGAAATGACTCCTGTAAAATCAGAGCATGGAAGTGACCAGGCTGCACGGTAACATTCTTTTATTCACAGCTCACCATGTTTACAGTCAACAGTGAGCTGGTCCACGATTGCCAGTCATGGCTTCTTCCTTTCTCTACCTCTATTACCTATGGTCATAAGGACCAGGGCTCTGTTTCGTAAGGCAGTGAGAACACTAAGGACTATATCACCTAGGGGGATGGGTAGAGGAAGAGAGGATATAGGTCCAAATAGGAAAGAGAACAAGGTTGTAGCCAGAGATGTGGTTGAGGTTAGGTTAGGTTTGTGAAGGGGAATCAGGAATGCAGGACATTTATCCCATGGACCTTGGGTCTTTCTGAGATAGAAACATGGGAAAGCTCATACCAATGGGTCTTAAACCACTGCATCACTTAATGACCTACATAATCAGTGTGCCTTGGGTCTTTCTGAGATAGCTCATACCAATGGGTCTTAAACCACTGCATCACTTAATGACCTACATAATCAGTGTGCCCCCATCAGTAGCCAGGCATGCATAATATTCTCTTCATGACACTCTAGCTGAATATAAGCCAGAGGCTTCCCAAACTTCAGTGTGGACCATCTCACCCATGCTGTTCATCTCTTAAGTGATGGAAGGAAATGTGCTTGGTGACATACACAGGAACTAGGAAGTAATAGATGTGAGCCTCAGAGATATGCTTTCAGTTCCTAGCCCCTTCTATCCTGAATATCTCTCGCTGATTCTAAAAATGATCAAGGTTCTAATTTGAAAAATATGTGAAACAGCAAAAATTACACTGCTCAAATAGATGGATAGCAGAAATTAAGGTAGGGAAGTGAGAGAAGGAAAACAGTAAAAAGAGATCTTATTGGGTCGCCAGGCAGAAGGAATGTCCAGGGACAGGCATCTTAAAGCCCATATCCACCGTGACATACCTACTTCAAAAAGGCCACACCTACTCCAACAGGGCCCATCACAAGCCCCATTTCCTTTCTGCCATCTTTACCACACTCACATTTCATTCTCTGTGCTGATGTCTATGCCGTGGTTTAATCCACTCTCGTCCAGGTATCTCATGGTGGCTTTATCTTAGTACCTTTGAATGCATTCCCTTCTCAGCGCTTCTCGAGTGTCTGTTTGTGTGTCTGTGTGCACACACATGCTTCATAAGGGTTGTGTGCACACACCATTATGTGAGTGAATCTACCTATGTGCACATCCAGAGACCAGAGGAGGACATCATTATGCTGCTCTAATATTCTTTTGAGACAGAGTCTCTCTTTGAACCTGGAGTTAGGTTTGCAACCAGTAAAGTTTGGACATGCCTGGAGTTACAGGCGTGTGAGCAGTCATGCCTGACTTTTTACATGGGTGCTGGGATCCCAGCTCAGACATGCTTGCACATCGAGTGCTCTTACCCACTGAGCTGCCACTCCATCTCCTTTAACTGTTCTTTCCCAAAGATGCTTTAGCTGTTTGTGTCCTTCATTCTGTCCTTTGTGTGACTTTTGGAATCGTCTTGTCAAATTTTAGGAATAACCCACTGTGAATCTGACTAAAATTGCACAAAACATAAACATTAATTGGGAAGAAATGGTGGCCATACAGTTCTGAGTCTTCACAGTCAAAAAGTTAGCATCTCCCTCTTTGTTTTAAGGTAATTTTCCCCCAACAAGGTCTTGTACTTTCTGGTTAGGTTTATTTGTTTTAGTTACCACAGAAACAAATTATGAGCCACAGGTTTATTTGCAAAATAGTTTATAGAAAGTGCAAGAAACACAGGAAGGAGTAGGAGAGGGAAAAAAATGTAAAAAAAAAAAGTGTGCTAACAATCAGTGTCCCCATGGGCAAATCAAACTTAATCCTTCTAGAAAAGTCAAACCTCGGAAATGGTACAATGTACATGCCTCAGGATTAGTCTAGCCCTTGGACAAGGAAGCTGGATATTTACAACACTGCAGCCACAGCTTGTCAGTTATAAGATTGCCCTTGGGAGCATGCATAGCCCCATGCTCTTTGGTCTAGGATGTAGGCAAATGAGTCCCTGTGGCCCTGTCACAAAATTTCAAGAGATGGTATCGCAAAGAAATGGTGTGTGCATTTGAGGTGGTGAGAACAAGCACCTATAGCACTTGCTGTCATGGTTTGAATGAGAATGCCCTTATAGGCCTGGATGTTTGGGCACTTGGTCTCCAGGTGGTGGCGCTGTTTGGGGAGGTTTAGGGGATACAGCTTTGCTGGTGGAAGTCTATAACTGGGTTGGGCTTTGAGTGTCTATAATCTCATCTGGCATCCACTTTTTTCCCTCCGCTTCACACTTGCATTTGAAGGTGTGATGTCTCAGCTTCTTCATCCTGCTGCCACACCTACTGCTTGCCACACTGCCCTGCCATGACAGACTTTTATTTCTCTGGAACTATATGCCCAAAAAGCCCCTCCTATCTATAAGTTGCCTTGGCTATGGTGTTTTATCATAGCAACTGAGAAGCAACAATACACCTACCTGTCTTAGGTACCGGGTGGGAGAGTTTCTTTCTTCCAGAGGAAAGCTGAAACAGTGAATGGAAACACAGGTCATTCTGCAGGAATGAGTGCTTTCTATGTAGTAAGTGTCTGGGTTCTAGAGGCTACCATGTTGGCCGTTCTCAAATGAATGGAGGTCTGAAGAATTGTGAAAAGGCCTCCATCCTTAAGGGATTTGTCCTAGAATAGTGAGGCTCTGCTTTATCACAGGAGTTCCCATGGCAGATACTGCCAACCTGAGACCCTGGTAGCAATGGGTGTACTTTAATTTCTGTAATCCCATCTGGCATTGCAATGACTGAGGAAGACCCCTAAGCCTGTAGCCTCCACAAACACCATGCATGCCTACATACATACACATGAAAAAAAAAGCAATTGAATTATAAACTGTAACTTTAGATGCACTGTAATTTTTTGTAGTAAGTTCTTTGCAGCTCTTAATATTTGGTTATTTATCCCCAGCCTTTCAAACCACCCATCAGTGGGAAACTTCAAAGCAAGATGTCCAGTGAGGGACCATCCCATGTCACAGACTCCAGCGGGTTGACAGACCAAGCTGTTGTGTGTAGAACTGGGCTCCTTGGCCCTGCAGGATCCTCTCTCTCTCCTGGCAAGTTGCTGGGACTGTTGAGCAATTTCATATTCCCCCCTTTGAAGTAAATATCACAATTAATCATTTGAGCTTGGAAAATCAAGGTTTTGAGCACAGCAGGCTCCTGCAGGAGATGATGGCTGGATTAGCACCAGACAGTGCATCTATATAGAAACATTTTCAGAACATGGCATCAAAGTGACCATTTCCTTTTTGGAAAGCCAAGATTAAATGAAAGGGCCAGGAGGGAAATCAAACCATTTTCTATATGTTGTAGAGAAAACAAAGTCCGTGATAGCGGTGTCCATCCAGGCAACTGTCTCTATTCTGTCAGTGAACTCCTGGGGTTCCCATGATGATTTTTCACTTCTCCAAAGTCTTCCAGTGACAGCCATGTGTGCTGGAGTATCAGGGTCTAATTACCCAAGGGCAGCCCAACAGGCAGACCACATCTCACCCCTGCCCAAAAGAGGAAGAGATACCTCAGCTATCCCTTCCAGTAACACTCCTGGTCCCGGACCAAGTGGAATCTACAGTTGCAATTTGCATCCAACAGGTGTTTTCAAAAATAAAGACTGTCTGGGGATTGGACGTTGGATGAGAGCAGTGCCAGAATGGATACTGTCCTGTCCTCCAAGGTGTCTACAGATAAGCTTCATCCAGATTCACTCCTCCAACATGCCTCGTTTAGCTCAAGCTGATAAATGCTCAACTTTGATGTGGAGGCCGCCATTGTCCAAAGCACTTGGATGATTGGCCTTCACAGATGTGGCAGTTTGAAGGAATAAAACATAAGTCTTATCAATAATTGTATTAAGACCATATGTCTCTTCCTCTCTCACTCTCCTCCTCATTCCTTTTTAAAATTTTTATTTATTATTTATTATGTGTATGTGTGCAATATATACGTGTGAGCATGGGCATGTGCATGCCATGGTGTGAGCATGTGACGCTTGCTCAGAGGGCAACCTTTTAGAAATCAATTTTCTCCTTCCAGCATAAGTGCTTGGGGATTGAACTTAGGTCATCTTGCTTGGCAGCAAGCCCCCTCACCTGCAGAGCCATCTTACCGTCCCCTCTTATATACTTAGTATCTATGTAGAATTTCTAGTTGCTGAGGACGTTGTGACAGACACGACACAATCTTTGCTCCAATGAAACTTGTATTCTAGCAAGAAAGGCAGACAATTTACAAACCTAGACACCCAGAAAACAGTTGTTGGGAAAGAAAGGAGTCGTGTTTCAGAGGTGCTGTTTCCCACAGAGGGTCAGGCACAACGTCACTGAGCAGATGGTGACTTTTGGGCAGAGACCTGAGGAAAGAGAGGAAGGAAAAAGTCCTGTCTGAAAAAGGAAGAAAAGGGAGAAGGCACCCAGGTTTTCAAAGTAAAAAAAGTGAGAGGATTCACATGAAGCTCAAGGTTCATTGATCTAATTAGAGGGACACCGGGGAAGGTCTGAGGAGGGCTGGCTGCTGAGCAATGCACAGTGGTGGGGAAGGGCTAGAGGCAGAGCTGGGAGAAGCAAGGATGTAATGCAGAGGTCGGAGGGCGGTGAAGGCCATGTGTACCACAGCAGTCTCTCCCTAGGAGACTATGCTGAGATCAAAGACTTGTGGGGAGGTTTGTGTGTCAGAGCATAGGAGGCAGAAGGCCCAGCTGGAAGACAAGAGGTTGATTGGCTACCACATTCCTTCTCTCCTAACTACAGCTCCCAAGTGGTAAACGCAATGCTGCCTCCATGGATGTAATGGGCTGAAGGTTTTGAGGTCGTGGGCCTGCAGACAGAGCTCCTCTGCTCCCTGCAGCTGGGCATCAGTACCTGAGCACTGCTGGATGGGTAGCCTGTGGCACTGACATAGGTACTTAGAATCTGCTTTTGCTAAGGCAGCATCAACCCCATTAACTTGGGCCCAGAAGATAACTAAGAGCAGGATGAGACCCTGACGTCCCTGCCTGCATTTTTGTGTCTGTTTCCTTCACTCTGGCTCAGACTCCTGCTTGACTTTGCATAGCTAGCTTGTCTCATCCCTCTTCAGGACTGAAAACACAGAGGTAAGTCATTGTTCTAAACCTGCAATTCCTTTGGATACCCATAAGAACTAAACCTTCCAGGACATGTGTGCGCACACACACACACACACACACAGAGAGAGAGAGAGAGAGAGAGAGAGAGAGAGAGAGAGAGAGAGAGAGAGGAGAGAGAGAGAGAAACCTTGAAGTAGAAGTGAGCATCTTGTAGAAGCCATATTAATCTCTTCAAAATATTGACAGATTTCTAAAATAAGAACTTTTTTGAGACACAGTCTCATGTAGCCCAGGTTGACTTCAACCTTGCTATGTAGCTGAGGACAGCCTCGTACTTCTGACCCTCTTCCCTCTACTTCCCAGGTGCCAGAATTACAGGTGTGCACTACCTAGGACTGAACCTAGGGCCCCATGCATGGCAGACAAGCACTCTACCAACTGACTTACACCTCCAGCCCAAAGTCTTCTTTACACCACCTATAGAACTAGAATTGACGTGACATCATCAGGTGGTGCTGGGTATAAACTCATCTCAACCAGGGCAGCTGTCTTAGTTACCTTTCAATTGGTGTGAAGAGACATCATGACCAAGGAAAATTATAGAAGAAAGAGTTCTTGAAGCATTCAGTTTCAGAAGGGAAGTCCATGACCACCATGACTGGGAGCAGGGCACTAGGCACGCATGGCACTAGGAGAGGTGACTGAGAGTTTATATCTGACCCATAAGCAGGAGGCAGAGGGAGCTAACTGAGAATGGTGAGAGCCTTTGAAGCCTCAAAGTCTACCCCAGTGACACACCTTTTCCAACAAGGCCACACCTCCTAATCCTTCCCAAACAGTTCTGCCAACTAAGAACCAAGCTATTCAAATATATGAGCCTATGGGGCCATTTTCATTCAAACCACAATGGCTTAGTTACACATACTTCTTGCCCTCTATTTCATTCTAAACCTCATATCAGTACCCAGAGATGGACTTGAGGTATTTGGGTCTCATTATCTTTTCTTCTTCCCAATGTGGTTATGTCAGAAAATGACTTCTGCTACTCTTCTCATTATTCACCTCTTCAATAGGCATAAAACCAGGCTTCTGTCCTAAAAATTCTGTTAACAGGACCAGCTCATCCTCAACTCCTCTCCCATCTCCATAATCCCTGAGGCTCAGATCCTCCTGGCCTCCATTGCCTTACATCCAAGCAGAACCTCCTCAGTGCCTGTCAGCCCAGTTGTACAGTCATGGTATCAGAACTGTCAACTCCTAGCTTAACTACAGCATCATGAGGCTGGCACTCCTTCATTCTCTGGCACATAAACTCAGCTGTGAGGTAAATGAGGGGCAGGAAAACAAGCCCCATTTTTAGAAGAGAGACTGTCACAATAGCACATGTAGAATCACCAAAACTGAAGTTCCACTGAAACCACGAACTTCAGGCTGGAAGAAAGGCAGAGAAGAGCCCTGGCGGAAAGGTCCTGGATTTTGCAAAGATGTTTCTGGAAAGGTGCCCTCCTTGATTGTAAGACCTCCTGAGGTCATGACCACGGGAATGGAGTTCATGGGTGTCTACAAGAAGTTGCCCAAGCGGAGCACAAGTAATAGAGAGAGTGGATTGAGAAAAGCAATGTCACATAGTCAGAAAACTATATCTTTATTTATTAGTTACTTCTCTCTCTGCTGTGGTAAAAAAATAACAAAAGCAAGCTAAGGAAAGAACGGTATCTTTTGCCTCATAGTTCTGGAACACAGCCATGTTGGAGAAGCTATGGTGTCAAGAACTTGAAGAAACTGGTTGCATTGCATTATCAAGCAGGAAGCAAAGGGAGATAAATACTTGTGCTTGGCTTACTTTCTCCTTTTTATATGGTCCATGAGCCAAGCCTGGGGAATGGTGCCGCCCACAATGGGCAGACTCGTTAACCTAATCAAGATAATTCCTGAAGATACAGGAATACCCAGAGACTCTAGACCATAGGGTAGTCATTGAGATTAGCAATCACACTTAGTGACAGTGGGAAGGAAGGAGGGGGACTTTGCCTTGTGAGTAGTCACAACACTGCTTAAAGTCACCTGCTAGAGAGAAGAGAAACCCTAGGCCCGAATAATAATTCCTCAAGCCTGGAATGCAGCCCAGCCCTCTGTACAAATGAACCAGCAATTGGGAAGTAGAAGAAATTCCCTCCATTCAAAGCCAATAGGGGAAAAAAAAACATTTAGTAAAGTGTCTACACAAAGAAAGAGAATAAGAAAGAAGAAACAGGGAAAGCAAGTTGTAGAGGAGTCGAGGGAAAAATGTTTTCACAGAGCAGAATAAATTGTGACTAAATATTTCACCAAGACTTTTGAGAAAGAAAGTAATGAGGCAATTATCTCAGAGAGGAAAAAAAGCACTGAACCAAGATACAAGAGAAATTACTACCTATTATCTAAAGACATAGAGGGCTGAATATATTATGTAGGGAATTAGCTGGCACTGTCCAAGGAAATGGGAAAGCAAGGTTTATGGAAGGCTATGGTTGTAAAGATAACTGTCAGAAACATAAAATCCTTCCGAATTACAAATACAAAGGCAAAGGAGGAGATTTACACTCAGAAAAGTTTTCTCAAGCTGAAAATGTAGCTGAGGTGGGAAAGTGCTTGCTTTGCATACCGGAGTCCCTGAGTTATCCCCAGTGTTGCATTAACTAGGTGTATTGGGATGTGCCTGTAATCCCAAGACTCTGAGCCGTGGAGGCTAGAGGATCAGAGAGACAAGGTCACCCTTGGCTGCATAGGGAGTTGGAGGCCAACTCGGGCTAGAGACCCTATCTACATAAATAAATGAAATTAAATAAATAAGATTTCTTAAAATATTAAAAACAAAAGGCACGGCATAAACTGACAAACATACTTGTCATATAAACAAATGCTAATGTAATAAACCCCCTATTAAAAGAAAATAACTTCAGATTATATCACAAAGCAAAGCAGCTCATCTACAAATAAGAGCCGCATCTAAAAGGAAAGAAACAGCTGAAAAAACTGAAAACAAAAGACATAAAGACTTACAGCAGTGTATGAGAGACCAAAGCCATACTCGAAACATTAGTGGGGATAAGATCTAAAGTTGAGACCAACTGGATTCACAAGCAAAGCTTTTGACACACAATGACATTGAGTCTGATTAAAACGTCTACTTCACAATGACTAAAGTCAGAGAGACAGTTTCGTTGGTAAAAATGGTTGCTATGCAAGTATGAGGACTTGAGTTCAAACCCTAGGGCCTACAAAAGCCACATGCATAGTGGGAGTGTCTATAATCCCAGCACTCATAGAGATGGGAGGCAGACACAGAGAGCTCCCCAGAAGTGTCTGTGCCAGCTAGCCTTCCAAGTGTATGAAAAAGTAACAAAGAAGACCTTGTCTAAAACAAGGCAGAAGGCAAGAACTGACACATAAGGTTGTCCTCTGACCTCCACATATGTGCTATATTTATCTACAAGAATGTATGTGCAAACATATATATTACATATACACACAAACATGGTGGGGGAGCAGAGACAGACAGACAGACAGACAGACGGACAGACGGACTGATGGACAGGCAGAGACTGAAGTCATGACAATGCACAAGAGCAAATCATTACTGGTCAAGACCAACTATATCAGTAGTAAAAACTTCTCATTGGCCTCCTGATAATCAAATATCAAGTCACTAAAGTGTTGTCACCAGAAGACCAGAATAACAAAAATCAACAAGTACACATAGTCGACACATGTAAAGTCCCTAATCCTCAATATTTGGGAAACATCCTTCCTTTGGAAGTAACCAAAATAGAACAGCACAAATTCCACTCTCCGATTACACTGCACTAAACATAGAAACAAATAATTAAACAAAAAATGAAAAACCATCACCACTGGGGGGAAAAAACTTTTTAAGTGTTTTACAACTCTTGGGTCAAGAAAATGTAAATAAATATAGCAGAGCAGCTAGAACATGAAAATGAACAGAGCTGACGTAATAACAGCACAACAGAAACATGCAGGCATAGCCGCAAACGCCTGCCAACCCAACTTCTTTGGATGTGAGGCAGGAGGATTGCTTCAGCCCAAGGGTTCAAGGTGAGCCTAGCAATCATAAGGAGACCCTGTCTCAGAAACATTTTAAAAAATTATCTCTTACCTACTGCTAATAATTAATGGTATATAAAATAAATGAGATAGGCCTTCGGTGCTAGAAGTTATAAAGATAATAGGGCAAGCTTCAAGAAAGCAAAAGGAAGGATTTCATAGCTGAGGGTAGAAATTAACATGTTAATGTAATTTTTAAAAAGTTAGAAAAAAAACCCAAGAGATGATTTTGAGGAAATAATCCAATTAATAAAAGAGAAAGAAAAGAAACCCCACAAAATAACCATGTGCAAAGAGGGACAAACGCAGACCCAGAGACAGGAAACACCGCCCTCCTCAGGCCTGTACCAGCTCCGCCGACAATCTGAAAGCAATGAACAACAGCGTAGCTCATGCAGTTTATTCAGTGAACTCTACAATGTGTAGAGAGTCTACTCTGCTCAGGTGAATCCCTGTAAGAGAAACAAAAACTACTGGCAAGCTTTTCTCTCCATGAAACAACCAGATCAAATTTGTTTTTACAAGTTTTCAAAGCCTAATTTTTTTAAGAAGACAAAGAAAAAGTAGTGATGACTAAAGACCTTTGTGTGTGTGTGTGTGTGTGTGTGTGTGTGTGTGTGTGATACGCACATGTATACATAGGCCATGCGTGCCACAGCATGACTGTGGAAGTCAGAGGACAACTGGCAAGAGTCATTGCTCTCCTCTTAGAGACCCAATTCAGGTTGACAGGCTTGGTGGCAAGCACCTTCACGGCTCAGCCATCTCACTGGCCCAGAGCAAAGGAAATGGAAGGATGCCTCCTTGTTATGTTGGATGACGTAAGCAAAACCCCGACTCCAGAACAGAACTCTTGACCAGCTCCCTTACAAACATCAGTCCAGGATGCTCTTAACCGACATACCACAGGAGGGGAGGATTAACCAAGGAGCAGTTGTTTACAGCTCTGTAGACCAGAAAACCCAGAAGCGAGCCACGGGCAGATGAAGGGCCGCCTCCCTGCACTTTGCCAGTTGCTTTTTTTTTTTCCCTGCAGCCTCAGTGGCCCGGATATCTGGATCTCAGGGCGGTGATGGGTACTGTCCTCCACACACATAATGTTATACGTTTTGAATTTTGAGCTTTGCCCCATAAATGGACAGAAACTGCTTTTGATAGTATTAAAGCTTCAATTTAGCAAATGCTTTCGGCGTCCCGGCACTCCTGTCAGAGTTCATGTGCATTAGCCCATGTAATCCCCACTAAAGCCTCGCGATTTCATCTAAGGCTGGTTCCTTTCCAAAGCCCCCATCTCCAAATGCCATTGCGCCACAGTAGTGTCTGGTTGCAGTGCACGACTTTTCGACAGAGATATAAACACTCAGTCCATAAAAAAAATCATGCAAATTCTAGGCAAAACACAAAAGACTAGCTATGTAAGAGGTTTGTGGTTCTGTTTTGTTTTTCAGGAGAGCAAGAAAGATTCAATATTAGGAAATAAACATATTCATTTTGTCAGTACTAGAAATAAAGAGAAAATGACAGATCAATCAGTTTCACTGATGCTTTAGGAGGTATATGATAAAATGCAGTTCGCTTAACTTTATTTACATGTGTTATACACACAATAAGAGCATAAATACTGGTTAATGGTGCCATCTTTTGTGGGGGAGGTTTTTTGCTTTTAGACAAAGTCTTCCTGTTTAGCTCAGGCTGGCCTGGAGCTCACTACATGATCCAGGCTGTCCTCAAGCTTGGGGTCTTCCTCCCCAATTCTCTCATGGGCTGGAACATGCACCAATTTACATTCAGTTTTCTGCCTTTAACTCAGTGCCAGCTGTCATCAAAACAAAACTGTTGTGTATTTTGGTAAATATATTTGGTTTCCTCAATATAGTTGACTGCTCATTACCCTCAAGGCTTGGTGATAAAGAATAAATTGATATTGTCTCTAAGAAGGTTGGCAACATGCAACAAAATATAAAATTCATGTACCTAGGCTGGAACTGTAGCCTAGAGTGGAGGCCTGGTATACACGGTGTCCTGGGTTCCATGCCTAGGCTGTGAAAACAATTTTTAAAAATTAAAATAATGTGAAATAATGGTTTTTAACTCTGAAATTGTATTTCCAGGAAATTCTCCTTGTTTATAACTGCATCATGGATGAAATGATGTCACTTAAACTTTGTTATGCCATCCTTTAGTATTGACTTCCTGACTCGTGAGCAATTATAACATATATATGTATATATATGCATATATATATACATACATACATACATACACACACACACACACACACACACACACACACACACACACACCACATACATATGGAGGTAAAGTACAATGTATACAATGTTGTAAAGTTCATCTCCACTCACCAAACACCAGTGGAGAAGATATCCGTATTTTCTCTGATCTGCTTAAACTTATTTGAGAAGAATGCTCACAAAGTAGCATTTGTCACAGCCAGAAAAAAATCTTAGCTGTCTAAGAGACAGTTGTACAAGAGGACCATACCTTTTATGTTCAGATTTAGAGCCCTGTGAAACCTTTCTCTATGTCATGCATGACAAAAAAAAAAAAAAAACCAACAACAACAAAAAAAAACAATTTTGGTAACTACTACAGCTTCCACTTACAAACACTTTTTGTAGCCCAGCACTCCTGTAAGACTTCACAAGCCTCATCTCGTATAATCTACACTAAGCCCCCTGAAGTAGCCTTCTTTTCACAGATGTGGGGCTGAGTCATAGCATTTTGGGAAGCTAAGATCACAGAGCTAGAAAGGACTTGCCTATGGATGGGACCTCAGGTATCTGCTTAGAAGTCCCCGGGTCCCCCAGTAGCAGAGGAACCATATGTTTCTGCAGACAATATTCAAGGTAGACAGTCTAGGGCTAGAGAGATGGCTTGGTAGTTAAGAGCACTTGCTACTCTTGCAGAGGAACAGAGTCAGTTCCAGCACATACATTAAGTGAGTGGGTCACAACTGCCTGGAACACAAAGGGATCTGATGCCCTCTTCTGACTTCCTCAGGCACTGCACTCAGGTGCACATAAACAACAATCAGACACACATTAGTGAAAAATAAAATAAATACCAAGTAGACAACCAGTGAGTCCTACCCCTTCCTAGAGAATCTTGTTCTCAGAGTCAAATGTCATATGAATACCCAGTCTGTCAAGGGCTCCCATGGTCAGGCTAGGCTATCTGCGCCCACTAGAAACAGAACCATGGGTGGAAAGAGAGCATCTCACATGCGGCCTCCTAAGAGTCTCTCATTTATTTCCCTCCTTCCTCCTGGTTCCAACTGGCTTCAATTCAGTTAAAGCTGGCATCAATGATAACTGCACTTTGATACCAGTCTCCTTGTTCGGTGGGTGGTAGCCAGGATAATGCTGTCTCGTTTATATTTTATAAGCATAAACATGTTTATTATAGGAAACAATTTAAATGTCATTATGCATGGAGAGGATTCCTTTCCAATGCTCTCCTTCCATTTCAAATAATAAAGCACAAGAATGTTTAAGCTCTAGGCTTTCCTGTCTTCTCTCCCACATAAGTCCTTCATCCCTCCATCTCTTCAGCCTCCTGTCTCCCTCTTCCCTCCCCTTCCTTTCCCTCCTTTCTCTTCCTTTCCCTCTCCACTTCATTCTTTCTTCCTACTTCCATTTCTCCTTTTTCTTCTTTCCTTTTTCTCATGTGTAACAAGAAAGAACATCCAATCTTCTGGCTGGTTGAAGCCGTGCTCTTTCCTAAGCCTCTATCTCTAGTGGTGCCCCCTGTGCTTGGAGCACCAGCTGCTGATCAGTCCAAGCATTTCTTTCCCGTGGAAGTCTTCAGTCTGGCTTAAATCTCTTCCCCCTTTTGATGCTTGTAGTAGTCACAACAAAATCCAGTTCAAGCACAGAATATATATACTAAGGTATGCTCAGTCGTCCGTCTACAGCTAGTTGATCTACGAACTCTCTCGAAGCACGTTGGTATGGCAGAAGGTGTATGCCACAGGCCCCAGCAGGAATGTGAAGGATTTCATTCCTATTGGTTGGATGAACTATGGGAGGGCATGTATACCTCCCAGAACTTCTCTTCTGCCCTCTAGCTCTATCCTGCCCATCCAGCAACTGAACCTCCAAAAGCCATGTGGCAGGTATAATATGTTTGTGGTCCTTGATACATACATCTACAGGGACTCTGATATTGGCCATAGGACTTATGTGGCCAGCAAGTCATGGCCACGAGTGAGTGACACAAAGTACGACTAGTAAAATAAGTGCTCAAACCCTGAGGCTTTTCCCCTTGTTGTCGAGAAGAATAGAATAGAATCAAAATGATGAGAGACCACATGGAAAGGGGCTTGAGGGGACAAAAGTCATCCTGGATATATATTCCAGATTCTATGAAACTCCAGGCTGGATGCATTCTTGTGAGTGACTTTAGCTGTCCTTTATAGAATTGAAAAGTCACCTATTAAAACTCAGTCAGGCCATGTGAAGTCTACTGTTCACTTAAGCTACTATTAATTATGATAGTTTGAGGTAACTTGCTATCTGCCACAGCTAACAGCAACAGATAAATATGGAAACTCCCAGTACAGCACCTGGTTGATAATTTGTTGTGACTACAACTATTAGGAAACACCAGAGAGAGAATGGGAGCCTGCAGACCAAGGTACAAACCGTGAAACTGAAACCCACAGGAGGGAGGGGCACAGGTGTGTGTGAATATGAGCAGCCTTTGTTAGAAAGGAGCCAGGCTGGGCTCACTTGTGTGATGGCTCCCTCCAAAGTCGCTTCACAAGTACACCTGTCAGCAAAACCACATGAAGCTCAGATCACCAATCAGGACCAGTGACTTCTCTACAGACACTTAGGAGGTCCTGGATGTAAGAAGATCCTATACTCTAGTTCACCTCTGCTGCAGATAGAAATCACAGTTTTTTCCTTTGTCCAGAGTCCCCCAAGCACTTGGCAGTGTTCACAGTCCTATGACTGACTGACTGACTGACTGGATAGATGGCTGTTTGCCTTCCTGATTGATTGATTGATTGATTGATTGATCACATGATTATAGTACATTGGATCAAAGAAGAATATAATGTTGTGTAGTCCTCTATAATCTCTTATTTATTGGTAACAGGAGACAAAGCATCCTCTAAAAGGCAAGTCTATCTCCCTGGGAGACTATTATGGGAAGTACTGAGAGTTGAGAATCCCCCCTAATGGGTAGAAAGCCTTTCAGCTGACATACATGTAGTGTTTATATTATAGAGAACCCCACACACATGATTCTCTAATCCTGGACCCTACTTCTGAAGCATTACAACTCAGGGTTCAAATGATTGAACTCTAAGGTGACCCACTTGTCTCAGATATATCTCAGAAACCCAGGGAACAACCCGGGGAGCTGTAGAGTAGGCGGCAGGACCTGGCATGAAGAATTCTGGGGCCTTCCCAGAAGTCAAGGAGACAAACTTCAAAGAAGTCCTGGGCATTGTCTGCCCAGCCCTGGGAAGAACAGGAGAACAGAAAAGCTTCCTCGTGGCCTGGTTACTCTAGCAATTGCTCATTAAAAGGCGGAAAGGCGAGTTTTCCCGGCTGCAGACATGGAACCTCAGTTCTCTATACCCATTACACTAATCACAGACAGGGAGCGAATAGCAAGTGTTATTGTGGAGACCAGGGAGTCCCCCTGAGTCATTCCCAGTCCAGAGTGTTCCGCAGAAAAGGAGGAGAAAGACTAATGACAGACCTTCCATGAAGCTCAATGTCACATGCCTGAGCCTGCCTGAGGTCCTGCAGGATATTTCCTGTCATCTTTGAACAACCCTGAGAGGGAATCATCAGAGACTGACCTACCCAAGTCCCATGGGCCCTCCTCCATCTCCAGGCTCAGGAGAGACAAGCGTCAAGTGCTCCGCCATCTTTACCTCGACCTTCCTGGGCCTGCTGAACCTCACAGGAATCCACTAACAGACCCTGGAAGAGAACAACTGACCCGTTAGCATCTGTTGATTGAAAGGAAAACACTGTGTCATCACAAATTAGCTCTGGGATGCCTCCACAGAATCCAGTTTTATTAACCATAAGGCCACAAATGTGCCTCTGAGACGGAGCTGGGCCTGTCTGTGCAGGCAGAGGGAATTGGGACCTCTGATGCTGGTGGATATGCAGGCCTGTGGAGTCTTTTTGCTTCCCCTTTGCCTTGGTCTTCGATTTTGCATTTAATCCTAAACCTTCTAACTGAGCCTTCTAACTACTCTGTTGGATAGGTGTTGCCACCCCTACTCTACAGATCAAGAGTCAGAAAAGCAACAGAGTCCTGTTTTTAATTTAACCCAAGCCTCTCACTCTTTGGTTCTGTTGGACTTGGCTACGCTGCATGGAATCACTCTGGCGCCCCCTGGAGCTCACTCTTCCAACTTGCCCCTTGATTTCAGACCAGTAAAGGTCAGTTTATCTTAGCATCCTTTACTAAGCTTCCTCTCTCTCTCTCTCTCTCTCTCTCTCTCTCTCTCTCTCTCTCTCTCTCTCTCTCTCTCTCTCTCTCTTCCTTTTTCTTTATTTTTTTCCAGGTCTGGCACCTGGAAACTCTTAAGGGGTATTTAGCAAGATATTACTTTTAAAAATTGTTCAAGAATGGCAACAGGAGTCGTGCCCTTCTGCCCACTCCCACAGCCTCAGGAGAGGGGAGATTAGATGGGAGGAGGAGCTGTACCCCCGCCGCCCCCGCCTGATCCAACCCCAAGCCATTCCCACAGCTGTCTGTCTGTGTCAAATGTTCTGAGCAGAGGTGGGGGGCTCCAGCTCCCCCACATAAAGAGCTGGGAGCTGTCAGCACCTTTCTCACAATACACTGGGTGCTGAGGAACAGGTGATAATTGTACCCCTGTCACCTCATCACCTCTGAGCTGGCTGCCAGGGTTTTTTTTTTTCCTCTCTAAAAACAAGTGTTGTGCTGCCTTAGAAATCCAAGTCAGAGCTGCCTTTGAGGAAACACGTGGGCTGTCTGTCTCATTCTCCCATAAGCATCAATAAGGAAACCAGGCAGGGGAAGCACTTGGGTAGCTCTCCTCTGGCCTCTTGTCAAGGAGAAGATGTCTGTTTAAAAAGAATGGCCAAAGAGCCCCTGTGGCCATCTGTGGCAGGGCCTTCTCTTCCTAGGAGAAGAAAGCCATTTCCTACCAGCTTCAGGTTTAACGGCCAATACTTTGCCCTTTAGAAGCAAAGGACCTGCTGACTCCCTTCATGTCTCATGTTCTTCTGGGCTGCATTTCCAAAGGCAACTCTTAAGATCCCAGATTTTGGCACCTTTCTTTTCTGGAGGATTGGAGGCTGTTGGGGAAAGAACCTGGTATTTAATTCAGGGTAGGCAAGCGCTGTGCCTCTATGCTGAGAACCACCCCCCACGCCCAGCTCATTCTTTAGAGTCTCAATATAAACTATTCCAGTCTCCTCTCTCTTAAGGTCTCCCTGGCCACAGGACACACAGTGCCATAGGTCTGTGGATGTCTGTGTTTTTAAAAAGTAACAAAACTAAAATAACTGAGAAACAGACTCAAGTTTTCCTACTCAGATCCGTACACGTAGATTTAAATCTAAACAGTTTCTCACAACAAGGACAGTACGGCCCATCTAATAATAGCTAATGTTGACAGAGTATTTTCCCACTTGCTAGGCTTCGTACTGAGCACTTGCATATATTATTGCTCTATTTAGCCTTCACATATGCTTCCAAGATGTAGAGGCAGCAGATAATGAACATCAGTTTACAGATAAGAGAACCACAGCTCCGAGCTAGAAATGGCACCATGGTGTGTGATCCTTGGGAGGAAGAGACAGAATCTGGAGTTCAAAGTCACCCTCATCTATGTAAGGGTTTGAGGCCAGCCGGGCTACATGAGCCTCTGTCTCAAAAAAAAAAAAAGAAAGGAAAGGTAAATAGAGTAAGAAGGAATAAAGAAAAGGAGAGAAGGAGGGAGGGAGGAAAGAAGGGAGAGAAGGAAGAAAGGAAGGAGGGAGGGAGGGAACTAAGCTCAGACATGTTAAGAATCTACCCAAACTTCAAAGTAAATAAAATATCAAGAAGGTACCAAATCTACATCTATTCATCTCCAAACCCAATTCCATGCTCATGCCCACTCCACTATTGTCAGCCTTGCATAAAGTCACCCCATGTTCCACATTCTCTGCCCATACATTCTGAAAGGACTCTTGCTTAGACCCTTACTCATTTGTTATTGCATAAGCATGCACAGAGAAGGGAGGCAGAGATGGAGGGAGGGAGAGAGAAAGAGGGGAGGAGCCAAGTCAGTCCTTGTAAACTGCCCCACACACCAAATTCCTATTTGAAAAACTTCACCTCCTTGACTGACTTACCTCACCCACTGTGTTTACATAAATCCCTCATTGTAGGAACTGCCTGTAATATTAGCACGGTTTGTCTCAAATCATGTTTAATATCTAAGATCACTGAGGAGGGAGGGACATCTATTTAGAAACTAACTCTGCTCTAACAGAGGCACTGACCAGAGAGGGGCGGGACGAAGAGTACTGAGAGTGTGAAATATTCATGGAGAAAGGAGTTAGGCATGGACTGATGTGAAGCCAAATCTTTACACAGGCAGACTACAAAACCTGGAGAGGAAAGACCAGCTTATCCCATGACCCGATGCACTCAGGGACGACCAGCCCGAAGGCTGGCTTTCAAAATGAAACTCTGACAGTACAGTTGCAAATGACTCTGCTATGGATGGAACCTGCTTACCCGGGATGAATACAAAGGAGTGACACAGACCTTTAAGAATAATGTCAGGAAAGCTAGAGCTTAAAATGAGCCGACACCGCCATAAAAGGCCTTTTGGGGGATTCTCAGAAGTGATGAACAGAGAAGAGATTCAAATAGGAGCTGCTGTAAATACCAGGCATATGACCTTGGGCAATTCTCTTAACCTTCCTGAGACCCAGCTTCCCTGTTTGTAAAAATATTTCTTACCCTTCTGGTTGGCTGTAAGGATTACGCAAGGATGGCCTATCAGGCAAACAACAACAAAACAGAGGCATAGGGTAAGGGCTTAGAAAAACGACAATCAAGTGTTCTCTCCAGCACTAATATGGATGGTTTAAAGTAGCGAAGAGCAGTGCCCCTCACTGACTTTCCTTCTCTCTTTCCAGGGAGGACAATGATCCCCAGATTAGAAAATCTAGAACAAAGACTAAAAAGAGATTTCAAAAATGCTGGTAGGGGAAAAAATGGTTGTTGAGATGATGTCAAATGTCTTGGCCCAGAAGATAACACAGCACTGAAGACCTGTGCTATGCGGGTCCTCGGATAACTGCATGGCATAGAGAAAGGGGCAAGGGATTTATTAGGACAAAGCCAGCCCTCAATTACAAAACACTGTGAGAGGAGGCTGGAGAGAAGCAAACACTTGGTTTTCTACAAAGGGAAAAAAAATTTGTGCCTGAGGTCCACCCCAGGTGAATTCCACAGATACTTTTAGACGAGTCACGTACAGGCTTGACAGGAGCTGGCAAGAGCCCATCCAGAGCCCCTCACGCCTGACGCAGCTCAGTTATTTTTCAGGTACAGTTCTTTGATGAACATTTAAAAATTATTATCTTTGTTCATCTATGATCACAGTCAGAGATGTGTGACTTGGATGGTAAGACAGACAAGGGCTTCAGTGATCAGATCCAGAGAGAAGATCAGCCCATCAAGACCAGCCTACAGGAAGAGGCCTGGCATCCTCAGTCAGGTCCCTCACCTGGCCCCTTCCTGGCTTGCTCACCTCCCTTATTATCTGCAGAGGAAATGATTGCTGAGAAATGGCAGGTCATTTGTTAGGTAGCTGATTCAGAATTCAGCTATGTGCTTAGCAGGATCTGGGATTAAAGTGTAAAATTTCAGGCTGGGAAAATGGCACATTTCCAGAATCCATGTTTAACCTGCTGGGTGTGGTAATACTGGCTCATAACCCAGAGATGGAGAGATGGAGTTAGTCACATCTCCATAGGCTCACTGGCCAGCTACTCTAGCCTACTTGGTGAGTGCCAAGCCCATGAGGGATCCTGTCTCAAAGGAAAAAAAAAAGAGTAGATGACTCCTGAGTACCAATACCTAACTTTTCTATCTAGCCTCCAACATGTGCGCACACACACACACACACACACACACACACACACACTCGTGCACATACATATACACATACTGCTTACTGGCTTGCACTGCGTCCCAGGACTACCTGCCTAAGGATGACACTGTCCATTGTGTGATGGGCCCTCCAATATCAATTAGCAATTAATAAAAGCTGGCCCCTGGTCAATCTGTTGAAGGAAAATCTTCAGCTGAGGTTCCCTTTGCCCGTGTGACTCTGGGTGTGTGTCAAGTTGACTGGTGAAACTAACAATAACAAGGGGACAACATGGGGGAAACAAATACCACACGTTCCCTGGAGCCCAGAACCTAGATTTAAGTAAATGTATACTATGCATGCATGTATGAGTGAAAGCAGAAAGGGGGTTCTCTGGAAGAGGAAGGAGACCAAAGAGAGAGGGGATAAGGGATATGGGGGATGGTGGGAGGGAGCAAATATTAGAAGTGACCAAAAACCCAAGGCAAGACAAATCAAACACAATGGAATGAACCAGAATGAACGCAGAGGAGTGGGTACACAAGGGTAGCGTGGTAGCTTCTCTAAAGGGATAGCAGGTGAACTTTGAGCTTCACAGGAAAATAAGCCTTTCTTGTGAACTTCCCAAGAGCACTCCAGCAGAGGGGACAGCAAAAAACAAAATCCAGAGGCAGAACTGAGCTCCACCTAGAGGAACAGTCAGACGGAAGTGGGGCTGGTGCCCAGTGACCATGGGCAAGGGTTGGATGCAAAGTGAGAGCAAAGACACAGCTGGGCTTGGTTAGCAAGGGTACCTCTGCAATGAATGAGTAAGTAATTGAGAATGTCTGGATCGATGGGTCACAAATGGATTCAGTGACAAAAAGTGACTGCTGGTGTCTGTCTCCTAAAACAGTCTCAGAGTGGACGAGTGTCCACAAGCTAGCCTGTGCTCCCCAAGGTGTCTGGACTAGCAAGGATGAGCCCTAAAGCAGGAGGAACCAGACTTTTAAAGTTGAGCCTCTATGGCTAACTCCAGCCTGTCCCCTTCCTTACTGAAAATCACAAGAGCCTCCAAGACCCTACATGGATAAGCAGAGGTCACTAGCCCAACATCTCTCCTCATAACAATGCTTTGACCCAGCGGTATCCAGGTCTGTTACCCCTTGGAGCTTCTGACCTTAACCCACTGAAACCCTGAATCTAAGGAGCTGGACTACTGATTCAGGTAACCACTGGACAGTTATGCAAAGGTTATGTTTGCCTTTTAAGGACAAGATAGGGGTGCTGTTTCCACTTTTCTGAGGCACTGAATCCAGTAGAGGTATGTAATCATATGTGACCCAGATGGCTAGGGGTCTGCACACTGGGTCTGCCCAGGTCTTAAAGATGGATGAGGTGCATCCCAGGGGCATGCTGCCCACACAGACAAACCACAAATCCTGCTAACAGCCTGGGGCTCTTCCCCACTAGTGCCAAGGAGCCAGGAATCAGAGAGTATCATTCTGGTTCCTCTACGATGTTTCTTGTTGTTCGTTTGTTACTGAATGGGACAGAAGACACAGTGAAGTTCGGACTTCTAGAAGTTTGCTTTTGCCAACTGGACTGTGAATTATTGAGGTGTTTATATTTTTAATAGCACTCTCCAAACCTCTGCTGTTTACAAGGCTGCAAGCCACTCAGACTCTGTCTGTTCAGGCCGATTTGCTATTCAAGGACTCTGCTGTGATTATTTTCCTCATTTTTTAAGAATCAGCTCACTATCTAGCCAAAGATGACCTTGAATTTTTGATCCTCCTGCCTCCACATCTGGGGTGTTGAGATTGTGGGTATGCACCACCACAAGTGGTTTATGCAGCACTGCAGATCAAACCCTGAGTTTCATGTATACTACGCAAGCACTGTATTTTTTGAAGAATAGAAATGTCCCTCTTCACTCAAATACTTTATCAAAGGCAATGGAGGCTAGCACCTGGCTCAGGCTGTTTTCAAAGCATCAAGCAAGTGTATTCATGCAAACTGCTTCAGGAGATGTATAGTTTAGGTACTCTCACAGCCTGTGGTTCCATTGTTCCATCATCTACTTGGCTCTCCTGGAACCCATATTCTACATGTATAAGCCTCATACCAGAATCTAGCTAGCATCTTCCTTGAGAGGCAGACACAGAAGTTGGCACATAGGTATCCTAAAACCCTCTTTTTCTCATTTATTGAAGCCACCTAGAGTGAATCTATCTCTAGAACTCTTTTCCACAAATGAATGGGACATTCCTAATTTAAGAATAATATGCAAGGCCAGGATTATGGCTCCCTGCATAAGTAGTAGTCCTGGAATCAACATGACGGAAGGAGAGAACTGACTCTCAAAAGTTGTCCTTCGGTCCCCACATGTGTGAATTTCCACACCATCCCATCCTCACACACAAAAGAGACAATGATTGAGGAAAAGAGGAGAAGAACATGCATAGAGGGCTACAGTGATAGCTCAGTCTGTGAAGTGCTTGCCACACAAGGCTGAGGACACAACTCCATACCAGAATCTACATGAAAAGACAGGTGTGCTGATGAAAGTCTTTAGTCTTCATGCAGGCAGGAGAGATGGAGATAGAGTGGTCCCTGGGGTTCTCTGACCAGCCAGTCTAGCTAAAGGCAAGCTTCAGGTCCTAGTGAGAGACAGATCTCATCTCAACAATCAAGCTAGATGACCATCCTAATGCACAATACCTGAGGCCGGCCATTGGCTTCCACATACATGTGCACAAACACTCACATGTGCACCTACACACACACACACACACACACACACACACAAATGAAAAAGAAAATTCATCTCTCATGAATGTTCTGTGGTCCATAAAGATCACAATCATTTCATAATTAAAAAATAAAAAGCAACCACTAGGGGAATGGAGCTCAGTGGTAGAGCACTTAAAGAGGAAACCTGAGGGTCTAGGTTCAATACCTGATAATGGCAGAAAGAAGGAGAAGAATGAGTACGGGGAGGAGGAAAAGGAAGAAGAGAAATGTCTATACAGTTGATTCAATAATTTAGCCATCAGCCAAGAATTCCCTGTGGTTCCAGCCATTCTCTAAGCACTTTGTCTCTTGTATGCCCATGGAGAATGGATTTGAACAAACCAGACAAATCGTACAATACGTGGTAGTTACAGAAACCTAAGAAAAAGCAAAATAATAATGAAAATAGTACTGACCATGAAGCTTCGAGGGCAACAGAGACAGTATTTTACTAAATATATACACTTATATATTTTAATATCTTCCATTATTTATACCTAATTTTTACTAATTTTTTGCACATATAATATGTATGTCATAAGTGTGTGCTTTCATGTGTATGGGCACACTTGTGCATACATAGGATTGGTGTATGTATGAGTCTGGAGGCCCAGAAATGGTAGTTTGTCTTCCTCACTCATTCTCAACTTTGTTCAATAAGGCAAAGTTCCTCACAGACCTTGACAGTTCTGACTAGTCTGACTATCAAGCTTGCTCCAGGGATCCCGTCTGTACCTCCCAAAAGCTGGGACTACCAGCAGCCATGACACCCACCTTCTATATGGGAAGTTTCTTATGCTTTCAAGGTAAATGATTTATCCATGGAGCCATCTCCCCCAGACCCCAACTTTTATATTAAAAGTTATAACATAATCTTTCCTTCAGATACTACAGGCAAAATTAGCAAATACAAGTTAAGGGTGTCTGGTTAAAATTGCATTTCATAGAAACAATAAATAAATATTACCTTTGTACAAGTACATCACATTTGGAGATACACAAATACTAAAAGTAGACTCATTGTTACTCTGAAATGCAGTTTTAACTAGTGTCCCATGTTTTACCTGGCAACCTTCTCTGACCTTGCTGTCATCAGTAGTCCCCCCTTCTATTTCCACCAACTTTAGACAAGTTGAAGCCTGCTCCCTGTTCTGCCTAAATGTCTTTGTTATATAAGCAATCCACTCGTCCTTCTCTCTCAGATTAGTTTCTTGCTGAATGATTACCATACTCTTTTAATTATTAGCTTCATAAGCAGTTTTTCATTTGATCCAATCTCTCATTAATTCTTTACATTTGTAAATTTTAACTGCAGTTCAGTGAGTATGTGTTAGGATGCAATATCTTTTTGATGGATTGCCCCTTAATCAGCACAAAGTGGCCTGACCTTTTTTAATCGCTTCTGACTAGTTCTAGCTTGGGATTTATATTATGGAAAACAGTGACACCCCATTTTCCTGTTCTGCTTGCTCTGAATGCTTTGTCCTGTCTTTTCACTGTGAGGTAGCATCCATCTTTGATGGTAAGATGCATTTCTTGGAGTCAACAAATAGACGGATCTTATTTATTTTATTATTGTTGTTGTTATATTATATTATTATTATTATTATTTGTTCTTTGACAATTCCAAAAATGTATTTAGTGCATTCTGATTACATTTACCCCTTACTCTCTCTCTTACCTCCCTCCCCTTCATTTCTGTTAGTCTTCTCCCCACCATCCTATTTGCCAAATCCAAGTCTTTTTACTTTCTTTTATGATCCTCTGAGTTTCTGGTGGGCTCACTGTGGGGGTACATAGTTGAAGGCAATGACTTCCCTACTCCACATCTACCTCTGTATAATTTGCTTGATAGTTATAACTGTTCAGAGTTGTTAGTGATAAATTGGTTACCTAATTCCTGATGTGTGTAGTGTCTGGCATGTTCCTAGCCCTCCTTTGCCTAGCTACCATCCTGACATGGTTGAGTTTGTGCTTTAGTTCAATGAATGTGCTTTTATTTTTCTTCTCAGGCTGAAGGGTTCTTTCCAGTATCTTTTGTAGAACTGCCACTTGGTCGTGGGTTCCTTTAGCCTATTTTTAACAGGCAAAGTTTTTCTTTCTCTTTCTGATTATGGCAGGAAGTTTAGCTGGGTATAGTAGCCTGGGTTGGCAACTGCAGACTTTCAGACCTTGAAATGCATCATTTCAGTAAAAGTTACTGGTGAGAAACTAGTCTTTGGCAATAATCTTTGTTATTAGGCATGTATGAATAGGTTCTTTCTCCTCTGATTTTATATTTTTGTTAGGAGTTAACACAAGTGACTCCATTTTGATTATCTTTCATATATTACCTAATCCTAGTTCATGATTATTGAATTTAGTAAGAATTTGGCTTGATCTGATTACAGCCATCTTGAATCATAACTTTCATGATAGTCCTTGAGTAACTCTGGCCAGTTTTCCCTACAAAGTTTTCTGGCACACTTCAAACAAACACACAAAAAAATACATATAGGGCTTTATAGCTAGACCCTAGCATGATCACAACCAGAAATATGTCTGAAATCATTGATAGTAGCTTGAAATCCATTGATGAATAATTCCATCTTGGACTAAGACACTTTAGTCATAAAAACTATTTAAGCTTCCTCCTTGTAACCCAAACTGTGAGGATCCACTGATCTTGCTGCCAACCTTGACCAAACTGTCAGTGAGTCTCCATCAAACCATCTTGTATAGGATCCTGGATCTGTCTGTCTGTCTCATGGAACCTTCCACCCACAGAAGTCAGTAGTTTTACATTAGGTTTTCTTGGAAAAATGAATCAAAAACAATTTCTTCCACAATAATTCTAACTCATGACCCAGGTTCTTATATCTTCTCTGATTGTATTGGTTTCTTTTCTGTTGCTGCAGTAAAATAAATTAACAAAAAGGCAACTGGGGAGAGCAAGGGTTCATTTTAGCTCACGATTCCAGGTTACAGCCCATAGTTTGGCATTGGCGGTAGTGGGAACTTAAAATGATTGGTCACATAAGTGCCTGTAGCCAAAGGCTGAGGAAAGGAAATACATGCTGACTGCTCCACTGGTTCTTAGTGTCACCCACTTTTAGTCTCCTCAAGTTAGTTAATATAATCAAGAAAATCCTCCACAGAGATGCCCATAGGCCAACCTGATCCACACAACCTCTCAGTGAGATTCTCTTCACAGGTGATTCTTGATCACATCAAGTTGACAGTGTTCCTTATCAGACTGTAAACTGAGCAGAAATAGTGGCTTGAAATGTTACCAGGCACACATCTTGTACATAGTAGATATTTCGCAAATGTATATTTATTTAAATAAAACACTCTAGTCCTTATCTAAAAGCACAGATGCCCAACCTTAACATATATTAGATTGCCTTGTTAAACTAGTGAGAGAGGACATTTTTTAAAAAATATTGATGAATGAGTAAGGAAAAAATAAGGAAACATTTCCCCAGGTCCCATCTTGCAAATATCCCTTGTTCTACAAGTCTAATATTTATTCTTTTGTTTAATTGGATTTTTTTCAAGTCTTACCATGTAACTTTGTCTATCATTGTTTGGAGACCCTTCCAATTCTGCCTGCCTCTGAGATTATAGGCATGTACCTTCACTCCCTGGAGTCTATGTTTTAGTTTTGTTTAGCTTTTTACTGGCTTATTTGTTTGCATTCTTTCTCTCTGTGAGACAAGGCCTCATAATGCCCAGGCTAGCCTCAAGTTCATGACATTCTGCTTGTACCTGTTGGGTGCTGGGGTTACAGTCCTACATCACCACATCTCTCTCCTTGTCATCTATATTCTTCAATCTCCCAGATGATCCTTTTCTATTCTGGTATGGATTGCTGATCAGTTTGAAGTATAATAGTCTTCACAGTGAAAATGTTGAAGTATAGTCATCATACTATAAAATGCTAGAGCTGAGGAAATTCTCATGACCTTCAGTTTCTGCTGTGGCCACCAAGGACCACAAAAGCAGAGACAGCAAATTGATCACCCACAGGTTCTGGAACTTTGAATCAGTTGTTAACATAACATTCACACAGAAGTGGTAGAGATGCTGAACATGTATCCTCTAAGGATCGGAAGGGTATGGCTGTAGACCCTGAGCTGGCAGAGCCGCATACAGAAACTTTTAGTGACCTTGTAGTCATTGTTACCTACAGTGAACTTATGGACCAATAGTAAGGTCTTCCCGGCCTCTCTTTTAGGGGCTGGTGAACCAAGACTGTAGGGAAGCTGGTCTCCACTCTGAATAGGGTCGTTGTTGTTTTTTAGTTGACACAATCATTTTCTCAGTTATGTCTTTCATTTTTCTAATTAGTTCTCTTAGTTACCATACAAAATAAGTGGGTTCCTTTGTGACATTTTCATTAGCATATATCACTGTACCTTGTTCACATTTACTCCCTTTTAACCTCTCCAATCTCTCCTCCCCTCCTCTCTGGTCACCTTCCTGCCCTCATAGAGCCCTTCTGCGTTGACATCATATACCTATGTATACATGCATATACACATATCCATAAATATAACATACATTATATAACTCATATAAGAGAAAACATTGCATTTTGTATTACCCCTTAACCTTTCTGTTCCATTCTCTCTGTTCCACTTAGACTTCTTCCCCAATCTCCATCACTCCATCACTCCATCTGTTCTCATGTCACGCACATGCCCACAAGTTCCACATTGGAGAGAAAACAGGCAATATTTGTGTGCTAGCTACTTGGGGAGGAAAGGGTTTATTTGGATTACATATCCTGAATCACAGTCCATTAAGGGAAGTCAAGGCAGGAGGTCAAACCTAGCAGGAACCTGAAGACAGGAGCTGATGGCCAAGGAGTAGGGTGGCTTACTGGCTTGTTCCTTACAGCTTGCCCATTCTACTTTCTTATAGATCTCAGGATGCCATCTCGGGGGTATCCCCACCAAAAATAGGTTGGACCCTCCCTTACCAATTACTAATTAAGAAATCTCCTTTCAGGCTTTCCTGCCTACAGCCTGATCTTTTGGGGGCATTTTCTCCTAACAATTGATTAGGGTTCCTTCCTCTTAGATGCCTATAGCTTTTATTAAGTTGACAAAAAAAACTAGCTATTATACAAATATTGCCTGTTTTCTTTCCTATGTGGAGCATGGATGTGTGTGTGTGTGTGTGTGTGTGTGTGTGTGAATGTGTGTGTGAGTCTGTGTGTGTCTGTGTGTGTCTGTGTGTGTCTGTGTGTCTGTGTGTGTGTAAGCAGTTGGTCATGGCATTCCATCACAGCAACAGTAGCCCCTAACTATGGCAATTTGTGTTTCTGAGTCTGGCTTGTTTCACTTGACATGATCTCCATTTCTATCCATTTTCCCACAGATGATGATTTCATCCTCTGTGTGGCTGAATAAAACTCTACCGTGTAATGTATCATATTGCCTCTATCCATTCATCTGTTGATGGGCATCTAGGCTGGCTCCACCTTTTAACTATTGTGAGTGGTTCAGGAATAAACATGGATGTCAATGTATTTTTGTGATATCATATTTAGACTTCTCTGCATATAGACCTAGGAGTAGTATAGCTGAACCATACAGGACTTTCCAGTTTTAATATTTTGGAACCTCCAAACTGATCGCCTTAATGGCTGCACTGGTTTCCATTGCCATCAACAGTATATATGGGTTTCTCTTTCCCTGAATCCTCACCAGCATTGATTGAGCTTTGTTTTCTTGATGTTAGCTATTCTGACTAGAGTCAACAGAATCTTCACATTGTTTTCGTTTGTATTTCTGTTATAGCTCAGGACGTTTAACATCAACTATTTATTGCCCATTTGCATTGTTTCTTTTGAGAACCATTTGTTTCATTTGTCTATTTATTGATTAGATGATTTTTTTATATTTGATTTTTGGAGTGTTTTTAATGGAGTCTAGATACTAGTGCCCTGTTGGATATAATGGGAGTAAAAAGGTTTTTCTCCCATTCTGTTGGCTGTGTCCTCATTCTGTTGAGTTTTTCCCTTTGCTGTTCAGAGGCTTCTGGATTTCACACAACCTGCGCTGTTAACTATGGATTCCCTGTGTTATTGGAGTCCCTGTCAAAAAGCCCTTGCCTGTGTACTCAAGTGTTTTCCTTTGGCAGTTTCTAGTCTTACAGTAAGGTCTTCGATTCATTTTGAATTGACTTTGGAGCAGAGTGGGAGATAGGGATCTAGGTTCATTCTTCTACATGTGGAAATCCAATTTCCCCAATATCACTTGTTTTTGGGTTTTTGGTGGGTTTTTGCTTGTTTCTTTGTTTGTTTGTTTTGTTGGCTTGTTTTGTTTTTATTTTTGTACCATTCATTAACAAAGCTGTTTTTTTTTCTCCAGTGTGTGTTATTGAAATTTTTGTCAAAAACTAGATGACTGCACCCTCAGTTTGCCTCCAATTGGTTACTCAGCCCTGACCCTTGGGGAGGCAAGCATGGGAGTTATCAAAATCTAGAGACTAATGATCTCAGGGCCTGCCTGGGCCTGGGCAGGGCCAGACACATTCTACCTAGACTGAGATGTCTACTTGAGTGCTGTGTCTCTGAAGCCATCCTGGAAAAAGGACTGTTGAAAGGGGAGGGGTAGTTAAAAGATGTCTACTTTGACACTGATTTCTCTTTCCCTTTATCCAGCTGTGTCCTCTCTGGTTATTTATGTCTTTACTTATTTAGAAGGGGGAGGGCACAGCAAGAGAACCCTGATAAATCCTAAATTGTATTTTTTTAATTAGGCAGCTGTACTTGTGTGTGTTTATATCTGGGTTGTCTATTCTGTTCTATCGGTCCATGTGTCTGTTTTCCACATAGTCATTTTAATCTGATCTACCATTCCCTTAGCCCTCCCTTCCAAAACTCCCATCCATGGCCATCAAAGTGCCACCATCTCCCCTAGGGCCCCAACAGCTCCACTAAGCAGCCCAGGCAGAACGCTTTCCAGAGAGCAGATCTGAGAGGCTTAATGGTATTTGTCTTTCTAAAGCACTTGCAATCATTTCCTATTTCAATGATCCAATTTCAGACCTGCCTGATGCAGTCCAGCCCAATCCGAGAGCCTCTAAGTGCTACTGAAAGCTAAAAAGTGGACCTTTTCATAGCTGAGGGAGACAGCACAGGTGGTGGACCACCTCATAGCTGAGGGAGAGAGCACAGGGGTTGGACCACCTCATAGCTGAGCGAGACAGCAGGGGCTGTGGACCACCTCATAGCTGAGGGAGTGAGGGAGAGAGAGAGAGAATGGGCTGTGGACCACCTCTGAGCCCAGGCTGTGGACCACCTCATAGCTGAGGGGGAGCACAGGCTGTGGTCAAGGATCTACTCATGCTTCAGTTACAACTGACTTGTGAAGGAGCCCCAGCCTGCCAGAATGGGCACAGCATAGAGGCTGGGCTCCTGTCACTTTTCATATGAGCTTTGCCACAGTTAACCTAGAAATGTCTTGCTTCAACTACAGGTAATTCCTTTTAAATAGGTCTTGTATCCTAGGAAGTATACAACACTTATTGTGTCCACTATGGGCAAGAAATACATGGGCATTTTAAACACAGTTTAAAGAATTATTTTAAAACTTAAGCTAGAACATGTCACACATCTGCTCAAACCCCACTGGCTTTCTACTTTCTTTAGAACAGAATCCCAAATTCTCATCATGGCCCCAACCTCCAATCTGTCCAACCATACTCCTTCCTTCAGCTCGAGCTATCAGGCATGCTCCTGCCTCAGGCCTTAGGATACTCAACCTCTTTAACACATATTAACATTTCCCCAGATATTCCTAGGCCTCTCTCCACTTTCTCTGGTCACTACTCAATGTCACTTCTTTGTAGAGGAAACCTTGAATATAATTAAATTAAGCAGTCCCCAATCATTATCCTCCACCCCTCTGTAACTGCTTTCATCATTGGTTTAAATATCTGCTTGCTTCCGTGTCTGCCTCTTCCACAGAAACCTGAGCTGCCTGCTATCTCCCACAGCTAGACTAATAATGTCTGGCATGTATACTGCACTTGTTCAAAGAGTATATATTAAATAACAAAATTCATTCTCCCATAAGCGGCAACAATGAGTCTCTGTCCACTTTATAATGTAGACTGAGATCGAAGAGGGCCCGTTGTCAGCCCAAGGACACAGAACTAGTAAGTGACAGATATAGAGCATGAACCAAAATTTCTCTGATGCCAGCTTCTGTGTTTTTTCCATCACACCCAGTGCCTCCCTCCTGAAACAGTCCTTTGTGGAACTGTGTGGGTGGAGAGCTTTAAAAAGGGAAGAGGCTCCTTGGAGAAATAAGGAACCCGCCACCCCCCTTCCCCACCTCCAGTTCTCAGGTGATGTTTTGCGACATTGAAACTGGGGCAATACCAGTTAGAATTCTTTATTAATCCTAAAGCCAAGAACTGCTCCAAGCTGGAAGCGAAGCTGATAGCAACAGAAAGCTAAAGCCCACTTCAACCTGACAGCAGTCTCGCTGGAGTTTGGCCTCTCTGCATTAGCAAAGAATGCTGGAAAGCAGGGAAGAAATGAATGAACCATTAAGGCTAGGTTTAACATCTGAGAAGTCAAGTCATGGTCTAGTCCAGAGGAGATGCAGAAAATCAATCAGACATTTGTCATCACACTGAGCCACGGACATTGTGTAAATAGTTCACAGATGCTAAAAATACCCCATGCATAAATATCTCACAGTTCAAGCAGGCAAGATTTTTCCATTAAGAACCAGAGAGCAAATATTATAAGCTTCTAATCTACATCTTTGGAACTTCTCACCACTGCCTTAATAGCGCAAAAGCCCTGCAGATGGTATGTAAACAGGTGAATGTGTGTGCCAATAAAACTTTATTTATAAGAATAGATGGTGGAAAAAAAAAAAAGAATAGATGGTGGGCCAGGCTCAACTCAGAAGATGTGTGTAGTTTTCCAGCTGTTGATCTAGACCAACATGCTGTTGTGACTTATAAAGAGATGGAAAGACAAGAGTGACATGTCATTGCCACTTATGAAGATGCACAAGAAAAGGACCTCCAACATTCATTCAGTAAATTTTCACTGAGTTGCATAAAGGCTGTTCTAAACACAGGAGAGGCAACATGGTGACAACTGTAGAGACAATACCTTGGGTATTGTATGAATGTGTCACCTGTCAATTAAAAGGCCTATAGTCTGTGGCTTAGGCGGGAAATGGGAGGCAGAACATCCAGAAAACAGAGAGAATTCTGGGAGAGTGTCAGGTGTGAGATCCCCCCGAAAGATGTGACTAGATGGATGCATGATACCTGAACACAGGTAACCAACCACATGGCAGAATGTAGGTTAAAATAAATGAGTTATTTTCAGTTATAATCTAGTCAGAGAAGAACCTAGCTATATGGCCTAGGTATCTGTAAATATATTTTGAGTCTGAATCTTATTTCAGAGAACATTGGCCTGAGAGGAAGAACCAGGCCTTAACTTCTACAGACAACAAAAAGGTTTCCTGGGAGAGTGTAGTCAGAAGTAAAACAAAGGGGAAAAAGTGAAAACATTATGTCAGACAACTTTAATACTATGGATAAAATGGAAACAGGATAATGTAATAGGAATCAATTTGAGATATGGGGACAGCTGTCAAGGGATCAAGTCAAGGCAAGCCTGCATGAAGTTGACATTCATTGAAAAATCACTTCTATTAAGCACTATATATGAATACTACAAGCACACACACACACACACACACACACACACACACACATATTCTTCACAGTCTTATGCTAGAGAGCTTTCCATTCTTACTATAGATACCAGTGATGAATCAACTCGAAACGAGGAAAGGCTTATTTAGTGTGACACTTTGAAAGATGCCCACCCACGGTCGCTTAGCCCATTGCTTTGGGCCAGTGGCAGCATAGTACGTTGTGGTGGGAGTGTGAGACAAAATAAATCTGTTCACCTATGTATGGCAGCTGGGAAGTGAAGCCAGAGACAGGAAGAGGGCGGTGTCCCAATACCCATTTCAAAACCACGCCCCCCGATGACTTAACTTTCTCCCGTGGTAACCACTTCTTAAAGGTTTCAACACTATTATTAACACAGGCTGGAGACCAAACCTTTAGCATAGAGACCTCGTAAGGACATTTTAAAGTCCAAGTTAGAGCAACTCTGTTGAAGAAGGAGAAACTAGGGATAAACGGTTGAGATGCTTGCTTACCGTGAGGCCCAGAAAGACTCTCCGGCCTTCGTTCCCTCTCTGACTACAAGGTTTAGACTCCCTCTTTCTCTCCCACGTGAGTGCTTCTCAGCCATTTCACAGTGGAATGACTCAGAAAGCCCCTCAGGAATTTTAAAAGGCCATCTCTGCCTAACATGTTTAGTTCAGGGCCGGAACATGTATTAAAATGCAGATTAAATTTTAACAAGAAATAACAGCATCAAAACCTGCTTTGATGATCTGGTGCTTGAAATTACTGCTTCTTGCACTTTAAAAATTAAATCCAGTTTTTTTTTAAAAGTATTTCATATTTTATTTCTAAACAAGTTGGAAGGTTTCAGGCTGCCACTTTCAAACATCTGTGCAAACAAAACCTTCATGAATAATATTTATTTCCAACAAATGAAAAGCCCAAAGTGAAATGTGCTTTTTTTTTAATACCGGTTCTTGAAGCACTAGAGATATTTGGATTAGAGCAGAATTCACAGCAGCTACGTGCTTCCTGCCGATCTGATCAAGGTAATGCTGTCACAAACACTGCTCATTGCCCCCTTGAATTTTGACATGAGGATTAATTACAATTCCTGTCCTCAACCAATGCTCCATCAGGAGTAAAATGTTAAACTAGGAGGAACCCTAGGAACAACCCACCCCTGGAGAACATTCACACCCACCAAAGAATCGAGGAGTCCACTCCGAATGCACCTGAGCCTCCAACTGCTCCTTTTAAATGGAAGAGAGTATTGAAATCACTATTCTGCATGGCGACTGCTATATGCTGCAAAGGGAAACAGAGCTCTTCACTGTCTAAGGGGAAGGCCCAGCCCACTGCTCAGGTCCACGCCTTTATGTGGAGCCTGGAGGCTGCTGGGGGTCAAAGAGGAGAGATTGTGGGTACTGTCAACTTGACATAATCTAGGAGCAAGACCCTCTGGTGCCTGTGAAAGATTATCTAGATTATTATTAATTAACATAGGAAGACCCACCTTAATTGCAGGCTGCACCATATGATGCCCAAAGAGCCAAGTCTAAACAAAAACAGGAAGCAGCCGGGTACCAGCATTCTCCACTCTCTGCCTTCTGACTGCAGAAACAATGTGACCAGTTTCCTCAAGCTCCCTCTACCATGACTCCCCGCCATGATGGACTGTGCCCTTGAACCGTGAGCCAAAATAAATATCTCCCTCTTCCCCCCTCTCTCTTTCCATTCCTTCGGTCCTCCTGCCTCCTCCCACCCCTGTTAATCTCACAGATGCAAGGAGAAAGACTACTGACCCAAATTATGGCCAAATTAATAAAAGAAATATTTTGTATTCCTGTACACAGGCTGTCTCTCCTTAAGGCCAGGTACAAAAGATCAGCATTGGACATGGGGAAGATAAAGGTTTTCATAGCTCAGGAATAGGGGATTCCTAAAGTGGGGATTTGGGAGGCAAACATGCAGGATGACAGAAGCGGAATGTAAGCAAAACAAGTTGATTATAACAACCTCCTGGAACAAAGATGGTTGCAGGGCTGCCATAGCAAGGTAGTCCTAACAAGATGGTCATAACGACCTTTGAAACAAAGGCATGTTTCCTGGAACAGGCAGCACAGAACCATTTGTAGTTAGGGTTACAGGCGGGGCACAGACCAGTCCTTGAGAAACAGATTTAATCATAAACAGGAATGAACCTAGTTTGTCTTTACTATAAGATACCTTTCAAGTCCAAGATGGAGGCAGGCTGATTCTTCATTCCCTCCTTCCTTTCTTCTTGTTAAGTATTTTGTCATGGCAATGAGACAAGTAACTAAAGCTTCTCCGGAAGAAGACCCTGCCTTACCACACCATTCTGAGAGGGGAAACCTTTAGGATTAGAACTCTAGCTGCTTCCTTTGTCCCCTTGGCCTGGCCCTGTCACATATTTCTCCACAAACTGAATGAAGCCTTTCCAAAGAACAGCAAGTCAGTGGCTTGCTCCCGAACAGCCCCCCGGCAAGTGATGAATCTGCCAAGTGGGCCCCGGTGGCCCTGTGATCCACTTGTGTTTTCCCCTGTTCCTCATGGCCATGGATTTCCCTGGCATTGGATCTGAGTATATCACTTTTTCTTTCTTTCTTTCTTTCTTTCTTTCTTTCTTTCTTTCTTTCTTTCTTTCCTTCCTTCCTTCTTTCTTTCTTCCTTCCTTCCTTCCTTCCTCTCTTTCTTTTTCTTTTCCTTTCTTTTTCTTAATGATAACTCAGGTGGTAACAAAAGCTTTTTCTTTCTTCTTTTCATAAGGAAAGGTGGTATGGGCAAAAAGCCCAAAACAACATAGCACAGAATCCTCCAACAAATGCTGACAGTTTTTAAATTATGAAACGCTTGAGCCAGAAGGGATTCTCAGAGGCCCTCGGTCCAGGCTTCTGCCGTCAGCCAATCCTAGCTGAGCTCCTGCATCTCCAGTCGGAGCATCCTGAAACCCATAGTCCAGAAGCCTGCAGTCACAAAAACTGGAATGGGGCTGAGGACCTGATGAAGCTGCTCTTCCTCGCTGCAAAGTACAGGAGAGTTTGCCTCGCTCCAAACTGCAGTAACTCTGCCTCTGCCATATACTTCACAGGACGTGGTGATGGCCAGCATACAATTGTCTACATGGCAGCACCAGGAGAAAAGGGTTGTGGACCATAAATCAAAACATGAAGCCGTTAGCTTCACTGTCAGCTGTGGAGAAAGGCTTTCTTTGCTTTTTTATTAGGTTTCCCTACTTCATATGCTTCTCCTTGGGAAGGGGGGGAACTCTTTTTAAGGTGGGTCTTTTTTTCAGATTTATTTATTTTATCCTGTGTGTATGAATGATTTGTCTGTATGTATATATGTGCATCACCTATATGTCTGGTGCCATAGAAAACAAAAGACAAGTTGGATCCCCTGGAATTAGAATTACGGGCAGTTGTGAGCCTCCATGTGGGCGCTGAGAACTGAGTCCTGTGTCCTCAGAAAGAACAAAGAGCGTTCTTACTGCTGAGCCAGCTCTCTAGGTGGGTATGTTGGTATCGCCATTGCCAGCTGTATAACCACCATTGCTAGCTATGTAACCACCATTACTAGATGTGTAACCGTAAGTCACTTTGACCTTTCTAAGCCATTCATGTGGGTTGAACAAGACAGCATCTATGGCACACAGTAAGTCTTCAGAAATAGTATTATTTACAGATGCAATTACAAAAACAAAAGTTATTGAAGATACATTTCACTCCTTTGTTCTCCCCAGAATATGTATCTATGCATATGTGTGTGGTCCCTGAGGAGACCTGAAGAGGGTGTCAGATCCCCTGGAACTGCAGTTACAGTTGTTAGTTTTATTGTGGATCGTGGAAATCAAACACAGATCCTTCAGAAGAGCAGCCAGGCCACTTCTGTTAACCTCTGAGCCATCTTTCCAAACCTAATCATTTAGTTTTAAATGAGCAATTCTGCAGCTCCTTGATGGTTCTTAACCTTGTTAGAAACCTAATAAAGAAAAAAAAATACCTGCTCTTCCCCCATGAGAAAGATTGCCAGAAAATTTCCACACAATTTTTAAAAATCAGGAAATTTCCAGAAGCCCTTCTCCACGCCCTCTCCCCCACAGAGTCTCTGGACCCTTTCTCGGGACTCTGTAATAACCCCCCACCTCCGGGCAGCCTACACATTCAGAGAAATGCTTTGTCTGTAGAGTCTGGTTTCCAAGGACTTGACCTCTGTGGTGGTTTCCGTGGCAAATGTCTCTCAGGCCCAGGGATCTTGGAGGAGGCTGGGATTTGAGTAGAGGTAATCAAGCTGAAGGGAGATACTCCTTGACACAGCCTAAAAACAGTTACCAACCTCAAGACTTTCAAAATGTCAAGCTCGGTTTATCAGAAATCTTCTCCAGCCAAGGAGGCATTAACAGCCCCGAAGGAGAAAGCTGAGTCAGACCCAGGATTCACAGTACTTATGAAACTGGGCAGGGGAACACAGTCAGGACATTACAATGATGGGTCTTTTAATAGTATTGCTCAGACAGAAAGACCACTGGAAAAACTACCCAGATGGTGAAATCCACACCCAGGCTACACACAAACAAGCTGCTGAAAGCAGTCTATCACCATCTCCAGGAACACAGTGTAAGGGTCCTGATTAGCAACTGTTCAAACACAGAGAACCCTCCAGAGCCTTGATGCTATAGCTAGAGAGAGCTCAGGAGTTAGAGCCACAGTGGAGAGGGGCAATTGGTGGGTAAGAAAGGAGGATAGTTCACCTGGGTGATCGGCAAGGGAGATTCTACTTAAGACTACTGCCCAGACTGGTGAGATGACTTGGTGGGTAAGAATGCCCTTTGTGTAACCATGAACACCTGCTTTAGGATCCCAGGCTCCCAGATAAAACTCAGGGGTGACTCTGCATACCTGAACCACCAACACTGGATCTAGGCATGACGGGGAGGTTTCTGGGGCTTGGAGGCCACCAGCCTAGTCAAGAAATGTTCCAGATCCGGTGAGAGACCCTGTCTCAATGAAATAAGGCAAAGAGCAATAAAGGAGAGCAACCAATGTCCTCCTCTGGCCACCACACATGGGACACATGTGAACAGACACGTACACATTACAGGTGCATGTGCACACACATATTCTCTCTCTCTCTCTCTCTCTCTCTCTCTCTCTCTCTCTCTCTCTCTCTCTCTCTCTCACACACACACACACACACACACACACACACACACACACACGCACGCGCGTAAAGGCTGCTATGCTGGAGGAGAGGCTAAAGATAACTCCAAATGAGACAACTGAAGTCTTACAACCAGCATGCTGTGGAAAAAGGAATATGAAACATTATTAAAAGAAACGTGGTCAGATAAGAAGCAAGGGATGGGATGGGGGAGGAGGATCTTGCTAAGATATCAAGGGTAGCAAGGTTGAGAGAATCCTCAATAAACTGGCTTAGCAGGGTCTTTGCCTAGCGTGGCCTCTGCAATTCAAAAACAGGCACACCAAAGATAAGGTCTGCTCAAAGAGAGGCAGGCAAGCTGGCCAAAGAGGACACTGATGAAGGTTTAGTCATGGTGGGAGTCTTGGTCAGTTCAGTGTGAGACTATCAAAAATGGTTGGTTCTCCACCCTATGCTGAGACCATACCTTTTCTGATGTGACTGCAAATCTCTGCGGGAGGTGGACTCTCCCCACCCCTTGAATCTAGACTTGCCTTGGTCTGGTGTGATTTGCTTTGGGTGGTTGAAAATGCTAGAAGCAGCATGATGAAGATCTGGTGTCTGGATCTAAGGATGCCCTGCTTCTTTCCCAGGCTCACCCTGCCTCCTCTGTCTCTGTCTACCTCCTCCTCTCTCCCCTCCATTCTCCTTCCTGACTCCCTCCCTTACTCTCCTTTTCCACCTTCCCTTTCCCCTCCTCCTCTTACACATCAGTATTTTCGGTCTCCAGCCATCTTTCCCTATCCACATCCCAAACCATCCCAGGAAGTTCGTCTGGCCTTTCCTCATCCTGGTCCTTCAAGAGCTTTTATATTGCCAGCCTCCTTTTCTGTGTTTTTATGGAAGAATGCAAGGGAAGAGGCCAAGACTCCAGAGAACACCAGAGGAGAGAGCTCCCAGCCTTCTGTCGGTTCAGGCCAACACTGCCCTGTGGAACAAAAGGTACAGGAAAATGAAGTCCAAGAGTGGTTTGTCTGTTCTCCTGGTGACATGGAAGGGAGAGAGAGCCAAGGGGGGATGGGGAAACTGCGAGAAAAACACTCCTGGGAATCCTCAGGGAGCACTCTGGAGTATTTGCCAAGTATGAGGTTCTCAAGTAGGCTGCAAAGTGTAGGGGCTCAGCGTAGGAGGGGACTTGGGTGACTTACTGTGCAGATTGAATTCAATTGCTCTCCGAGAAATGCCAGCAAGACAGGAATTCCTGTTTAACCACCTCAGCTGCTAGAATCTGCTTCTTAAAACATGATTTAGTGAGAGTAACAAACATGAGACCCCGGATTTTATGAGGGGAAGGCACATTAAATCTGTACCTAATCTGCATGGTCTCTGCTACTTAATAGACACTTAATAAATGTCAGCTTACCATTGTTATTGTTCACCATTGGGTTTATGCTCTGAACAAAGTTCTATACCCTCCTAAGAAATGACGGTTGTGAATCTCTCTTTTTCTATCTCTCCAGCCTCATATCTCTTCTGTCACACTTTCAAGATGTTTGTTTTAATGTGGCTAAAAGAGAAAGACATCTTGACTGTGTCAAAACAAAGCTAGTAGAAATAAGCATTGCTTATGTATCCAGAACTTTCTCACACACGAAAAAGTACCTTAGATGCAGTTCTGTTATAGGCATGAATCAAAGTCCAGAAGGCACCTACTCATAATTCCAGATTTTTATGTCATAGAACCAAGAATTGGGCCAGAGACTCACAGAGAGTGGAAGTAGAGGGCTGTTCAGAAAGAGAAATCATAAGCATAAAACTGGACCAGAGAGCTAGGAAAAGTCCAAGGCTCAACTGCCCTGGGCCCCTGAGAATAGTGACCCTTTGGGGTCATTTACACAACAATACTTTCCTTCTCACAATTTGATGACTGAGGGCCATCCTTTACATGTTACCATATGTGAGAGAGTAGAAACTCTCCTAACTGACTTCTTTCCTGTGTTAATCTTGGTGCCCCTTCCTCCTCACCATCCTCTCTTTTCTCTCCCTCCTCACCCTCCTCATCCTCCTCTCCTTCCTCTCCTTCCTCTCCCTCCTCACCTCCTCTCCCTTCTCTCCCTACTCACCCTCCTCTCCCTCCTCACCCTCCTCATCCTCCTCACCCTCCTCACCCTCCTCTCCCTCCTCATCCTGCTCTCCCTCCTCTTCCCCCACAGCCTTTGTAACTAACTCATTTCTCACTGAGTTTCAGCCAATCACAACCAATCAAGCAATCAACTAGGGTTTGTTATGTGTGAAATTGTGAGCATTAAAAAGAGACAGAGTGTATGTTTTAAGGCAAGGTCTCACCATGTAGCTCAGATGGACCTGGAACTACCTGTGTAGACCAGTCTGGTCTTCAATTCATGCTCCTCCTGTGTCAGCCCTCTGAGTGCTGGGGTTACCCAGCTATTAAGTAGGTACATAATTGGGATTCTCCTGTAGGGCCACACCTAAATAAGGCAGATACTACTTATAGTCAGCCAAGAAATACTTCTTTGTCTTACTTCTTCCTTCAGCCTATAAAATGTCACTTTCCCCAGACTGAAAAGAACCCTCTGGACTTCCTGCTGTTTGGAGTGCTAGCCCATTCATGAGTCTCAGTTCTCAGATAAGATCTGTGAGGGATATTATTTGAGAGGATATTTTCACCAGCTGGTTATCTCTTGTCTAGGCTTCCAAAACAAACCAGACTACAGATTCTATTCTTACCTTTGCCTCCAACACAAAAGATCTCTCCACCCCAGTAGAGTCATTGTGACCTCCACAAATTAGAAGACTGCCCAGGCATGGCCTGAGAGTTCAAAAGTCATTGTATCACATCTACAAGAGCTATTTTTTTATTTCATTTTCTTTTCTTCTTTTTTTTTTTTTTTTTTGCTTAATTGACAATAATTGAACATATAAGGGGCAACACATTTAGATACATGGATACATTATTCAATGATCAATCAAGGTGATTAGTGTAACCATCATGTTCTACATTTAACATGTTTTTATGATGACAGCATTCAAAGCACATTTCTATTTTGAGGTGCATATTATTGTTGAGGATAATGTCCCAATTCTGCAAAAGAATACTCAAAATTATTTCCCATATATGCTTGAAGCTTTGCGCCCATTGTCTGGTCTAATCCACTCCCCTTGTCCATTTTGCAGTAATGGCTCTTTTAAGCTGTACTTCTAAGATGCCATTTTTAAATTATCATACCTAGTATTATATGTTTTGTTAGGTTTCATTGTCAAGCATTTTTTTTTGTTGGTTCTCTTCCATCTACTTTAGTGTCCTGTGACTCCTTGTTCCCTTCCTCCCGGGACCCCAACTTTCCTCTCTGACCTCATGTTGTCTGTGTTCCATTATCCTCACCTCTTCTTCAACACCTCTCTTTACCTTCTCGTGATCTCATTTCTAGTGATAGCTGACACCCACACTCAACCATGTCTACATCTACTCATGCACAAAACCGTTGCGGGCTGGAGTCCTCTCTGAGAGCGCATCCACGTCTGTCTTCCTGATTCCCTTGATGCTCACCTTCCATCTCCATACATTTTCCTGCAAATCTCACCACTTTGTTTTTCTTTACAGCTGAATAAAATTCTAGTGTGTATACCTACCACATTCTCACTATCTATTATTCATCTGCTGATAGACAGCTATGCTGCTTCTGTCTGCCCTGCTAGCTGTGTATGTGTGTGTGTGTGTGTGTGTGTGTGTGTGTGTGTGTGTGCTGTGTTGTGTTCATTCATGGTATTTTCTGTCATTTTCTATATTTTTGATTAACATACCATTACACGATTGCAATTGTATGAAAAAGAACTCTAAATATGTTTTTGAGGTACAAAGGATTCTTATAAACATAAAAACAAAAACAAAAAAAATACCAATCTCAGTTCATAGAGTCCCCTCAGGCAAGAGCTGTACCCTCTCTAGGTTCTGGAACTCTCTAGACCTTGTCAGAGAATTAGCACTCAAGTTCTGTCCTGGGAGTCACTTGGCATCAAACATCTCTTAAGAGACTCCCAGCTCTGTGAGGGTCCACGCTGTAGATAGGCCAGTCTGGCAATTATTGTGCCCTCCCTCGGACTGGCTAATTTTAGTCCAACTCTGCAGCTTATGTCTACGCTTATGTCTTTCCAACTGAACAATGACAGACTGTGGTGCTTAAATGGTCTCAAAATTACGCTCCCGAGTCAGAAGTGAGGGGTGGTACTTTTCTGGCCTCAAGCTTGTACAGAGGGCACCCTCAAAGCAAACTACAAATTGACACTTGAGCGCTATGTATTGAGGGGCTGGAGCAAGAGGGGAGTTGAGTAAGGGAGGCTTGGATCTCACAGTAACTGCTTGCTGTGAAGCACATCAGAATATGCACTGTGCCAGACACCCAGACAGCTTGCATTGCATAGGATCACATGAGGTCTTTAAGTTTTCACCCCCAAAAGCCACCTTACAAAAGACTCCTTTTCCTTTTTCCATTATGCAAATCACCTTGGTGTCTATTGATTACATTTGCATGTGAAGAGGGACACTGGGTTTGAGACTGATGCATTTGCGAGTACATTTCTACTAATCCGCTTGCGGGAGGGAGGTGATTACAGGCGCAGGTATGAAAATAGTACTGTCTGCAGCTAATAGAATTTGTTACCTCCAGAGGGTGAGTGTAGTCTGACAGTGGGATTATTACAGGCAGGTAGGGGCAGAGCTAGAGCAGACACAGCCCCTCGTGGCAGTCCTCATCAAAAATTCTTGCGGGCTGCTCCTGGAGACCATTCACTATTCCACCCAGCCTGGGGACTTACCTAATGCAGAGAGTTGAGTTCTTCAATAGAGAGATCCTGGCTCACTTTGCCCCGGGTCTGCATGCAGAATAACTTCCTTCCCTTTACACCAGTAGGTTTGTACCTCCATATAGCTTGGCAGAAATCATCAGAAAATGATCACATTATGCCTGCGTGTTGGCAAAGCAGCTAACTCCCAGGCTCGTCTAGTCAGAAAGAAAAAGGCTTCCCAGCTGTTTAACTCTGTCCTCCATGCTTTGCTCTTTGAAGCCAGAGTTAATATTATGCCTCATTTGAATTCAACATTTAAATTTACTCATTATGTTCTAAAAGCTGTGGCATCTTTTGTCAACTCAGTCTCTGATAAAGACCTAGTCCTTTCAGGGGAAAAAAAAATGTGTCCCTTCCCACAGAACCTAATTTCCTAAAACACATTTCTCTAAGTATCCTCATACTACGCACAAAGGCATCAAGAGGCTTTTCTCCGCACTGCATTTTTCCCAGGAAAATTATTTTCCCTGTATTTCCCAAGGGTGACAGGAGGCCTGAGGCTGGGGATGAGCAGTTTCCCATGCTTCCTCGCAGCCCTAAGTATGTGTTGTGAAGGCAGGTGTGTGCATGGGATGCATGTATACATATCTACATATGTGTGAGATACGCATGTGTGTGCTTACATGCAGAGGCTGGACGGTTCAACTCCTCCTAGCTGGCCAGCTTGCTCTGAAGCTGGAGTCTTCAGCTCCCATATGGGAGTGGTTACGGGCACCATTCCCACTGAGCATTTACAATAATGCTGGAGATCTGGACTCTGTTTCCCATACGTGCTTACCCACTGAAGCATCTCCCCATTCCCCTGATTGTTTGTTTTTTATCATTTTCTCAGCCTCTATTGAGGTAGTAAAGAAGTTGGTGAAACAAGAGAGAGTTGCAGGTTCTCCAAGAGGCAGCTTGAAACGTTCACATGCCAACCTTTCAGCAAAAATTGCTTGTTACTGCTCCGTTAAACATGAACCAGAAGAGCAGCTTGAGGCTTGAGACTGTCAGGGAGAAAAAAATGAACTCCGATGGCAGAGGCTTTAAACTGACTACAAAGTTCACAGGTAATCTGAAGGCAGTGACCATAATTAGCAGTTTATTCCCAGCACAAAGCCGGCAGAAGCTAGAAGGCAAATACTCACTAATGAATGTGATCGGCTATCTCCTGCGTCAGAGAAACGCCTACTAGGATTCGCATGGGGCAAGTGGTTCAAGAGGGCATTAATACGGATTGCTGGGGACTAAGGTGTTCATCAGATGGACAGACAAACAAGGGACAACAGCTTGAAGGAGAGTTCAAGCCCCAGCACCAGAGACAGATGGCATATCAGGGTATCTAAAGAGAACCAAAGCACATGGGGCAGAGGACGGAGTCTCACTGTATACCTTCTGAGGATGGGGGCGGGGTTCCCCAGCAAGAGCCTGCAGTCAGGCTCTGGGATATCCCTGAAGGACTCAGATGAGAGGTGGGCACTGGGGTTCACAGACCCAGTAGGGCATCTGTCAGTGTCTGTGAGTGGTAGGGGAACGTAAGCAAGACAGAAGATAGATTCTAACATTATGTTCTTATAGCACTCATTCTAAACTTCAGACCACACAGAACAACCTCAAAGTCAAAACCAAGAGTGATGGGGGGCGATTAGTCATTTCCCCCATTGGCCTGAGAAGGTGACATGCAGATTTCACACCAAGACTTATGTCATTCTGGGCCAAATAGTTCTCTGGCCCATTTCAATAAAGCTACAGTCAGCCCAAGACTCTGGTGACTATTCTTTGTTCCTGTCCCCATTTGCCCATCTTGGTAATTGTGCAAGATGTATTTTATTTCCAGAGTTTCATTTCATGGAATGCTCAGCTATCAAAATGCTCAGGTCTCTATTTCAGTCTAGATGAGGCATCCCTAAACATTCAGTTCCTTCACTGAGGGGCCCAAGTGATTTTCCAATTGTCACAATGCAGGAAGAAATGAGCAGGGTTGATCATCAATTTAAAGCCAGGGATAAAGCTCCAGTTCCAGTTATTTATTTATCAACCTATCTTTCTTTGCATGCTTTTTAAGTTCTTAATTAATATATGATAACATAAAAGTAAAAATATCAATGGGGTGCCATGTAGTTTTCAATACACATATGTCTTGCACTACATTTCTGTAGGGAAAAATACACTTATCTCTTCAAACACTTATCTTTTTGGGCTCAACAAGCCAGGCCTCATAAGTCAAGCAACCAACCTCTGAATGATGGATAATACACATACAGTCCCCCAATGCACAGCAGTCAAGGAAAACTATTAAAAAACAGACTTTTATCTACATTTTTTCCAAATGGGGAATTTTCAAATATCATCTAAGTACACCACAGGAAAGATTCAGGAACCAGTGGGAGAAGTTTAAAATACAGAGCAGAGGACTGGAGAGACAGTTCAGTGGGTAAGAGCACTAGCAGTTCTCAGAGAACCCAAGTTCAATTCTCAGAACCCACATGACTTTTATAACCATCTGTAAGTCCAGTTCTGGGGAATCTGATGCCCTCTTCTGGCCTCCACAGAAACAAGGCACTAATTTGGTTCACAGACATACATGCAGGCAAAACATCCACACATAAAATAAGTAAATAAATAAAAATAAAAGAAATAGTCATAGTTTTATTCAGAAGAACAAAGAAAGGAATTTATATTGTGGAAGTAGAATGGTGTACTATTTGTTATTTGGTTTGTTTGTTTTTCAACTTTTAAAGTATGTAACGCAAAGTTATGATTGAGAGAGCGACGTCCTCCTCCACTGTCCAAACCGCAGCTGTTGAAATCGTTGGCTTATGCATCCAGAAGCCCAAGAGACAGGTCAGGTGATTCTGTCTGAGGATGTTGTAGGTTCCTTCTAGGAGCTCTGAATCCCAGACGGAGCCTGCTTCACCCCACCCTCCACCCCCCTACCCCCACTGAAACTGCTCAGAAGTCAGACCAGCCTAGACAGTCCTGGGCTCTGTCCTTGATATAGGCCTCTGTTCAACATCCACTGTCCAAATCCTCTACCACCTCATCCAACCATTCAGCTTAATTTAAACTATTTCTGTGCCGATTATCTTACATCACCACCCAGATAGTAATCCTGAGCTTCTGCCTCCCACAGTCTGATGTCTTCAACAACGACTGGCCAAAGGTTGGACACACCCAGACACAAATTCGTTCCGTAACAAAGTATTTTCATTGTATAGACAAAATGTCTCCAGGATGCACAGGAGGTTAAGCTTGAAAACACTGTTTGAAGAATTCAACAGGGCAAGTGCGATGTCTTAGTGGCTAAGCACATACCTCACAAGCCTGGACACCTGAGTTTGATTCCCACATCCCATGTAGAAATGAGAGGGTAGAACTGACTCCACAAAGTCCTCTGAGCTTCACATGTGTGCCATGGCACATTCACTACATACACATACACATACACAGTGGTAGTAGTAGTAGAAGTAGTAGTAGTAGTAGTAGTAGTAGTAGTAGTAGTAGTAGTAGTAGTAACAACAAAATATGCAGAGAAGGTAAGCCATGCTGTCCATGAACCTTTTCCTCTTCAAGTTCAAACCTATACCTGCACCAAAACACCTAACACCTCCCTTCTTGCCATCCAATCCACAGGCAACTTCTCCCCCATGATTTTTACGGTTGCTGCAATGAGAAGTCTGACAACATGAATCAGTGGAGAAAATACTTGGCTTGGGCTCACTGTTTTAGATGGTTCGGCCCACCGCTGCTCAACCTCAAGAGCCTGGGCAAAATTTCCTAGTTGTGAGAGTACATGGCTGAGGACCTGGACCTCGTGGAGGTCAGGAGTCAGAGAGCAGAGGCAGGTACTGGGGGCCCAGGATAGCCTTGAAATGTTGCCAGGGACCTACTTCCTCCAGGTGAGCCCCACCTACCAAAGTTCCAAAATGACAACATTTTGGGACCAACCATGGAAAACATGAACTCACAAAAGGCATTTCAAGTTCAAAGCCATGGCAGCCCTTCTGGGTGGACTTCTCCAAGAAGCAGTCTTACCACCATACCCTCCTAATAGCCCTGCCTTGCCAACTGACTGACAGACAGACTTCTTTTTTTTTTATTTTCTATATTTTTATTTACATTCCCAATGATTTCCCCTTTCCCGGTTCCCCCCTCCCCGAAAGTCCCATAAGCCCTCATCCCTCCCCCTGTTCCCCATTCGACCCCCTCCTACTTCTCTGTCCTGGTATTCCCCTAAACTCCTACATCCAGTCTTTCCAGGACCAGGGGTCTCTCCTTTCTTCTTCTTGGAAATCAATTGATATGTGAATTGTGTCTTGAGCATTCCGAGCTTCTGGGTTAATAGTCCCTTATCAGTGACTGCATACCATGTGTGTTCTTTTGTGATTGGGTTACCTCACTAAGGATGATATTTTCTAGTTCTGACCATTTGCCTAAGAATTTCACGAATTCATTGTTTTTAATTGCAGAGTAGTATTCCATTGTGTAAATATACCACATCTTCTAAACCCATTCCTCCGTTGAGGGATATCTGGGTTCTTTCCAGCTTCTGGTTATTATAAATAAATCTGCTATGAACATAGTGGAGCATGTGTCCTTATTGCATGCTGGGGACGCCTCTGGGTATATGCCCAGGAGTGATTTAACAGGATCCTCCGGGAGTGTCAAGCTCAGTTTTCTGAGAAACCGCCAGACTACTTTCCAGAGTGGTTGTACCAGCTTGCAATCCCACCAGCAGTGGAGGAGTGTTCCTCTTTCTCCACATCCTCACCAACACCCGCTGTCTCCTGTGTTTTTGATCTTAGCCATTCTGACTGGTGTGAGGTAGAATCTCAGGGTTGTTTTGATTTGTATTTCCCTAATGACTAAGGATGTTGAACATTTCTTTAGGTGCTTCTCAGCCATTTGATAGTCTTCAGGTGAAAATTCTTTGTTTAGCTCTGTACCCCATTTTTAATAGGGTTATTTGGCTCTCTGGAGTCTAACTTC